>QLSS01000029.1:882261-921718 GCA_024372645.1 Trichomalopsis sarcophagae | reverse complement strand
TTCTATAACAACAAGCTGTTAACGAATAAACTAAAATTCTTATTACTTACTTCTTGCTATTGACATGATGAATTATTAAAATTTTAAGACAGTTACGAACAACTAAATAAATAATTTATGTACATCAAGATTCATACATAGAAACGAGCAAAATAATTCGCAACACAGCGCAAACATTCATTTAATCATTCATCAGTCATGGTATCAAGTGAAGAAAGAACAATAAAAAAAAACAAATCGTAAACAAAAGTAAAATCACGCAATATCCTGGAAATCGGGCTCTTGGTATCTGGTGCCGCACCCTCCTCTAGGGTCCACTACATCGAGTACCTCGTCCGCGAGGTGCGTCGGGCGCGTCTGGAGCCACTGCCTCTGATGAGCGTCGATGACCTCGAGACATGCGTCCTGCGGGCCGGTCTGAAGCTGCCGGCCAACTGGTACGGCCGCGACCCCGTCGACTACCGGCAGGACCTGCTCGAGGTAAACAAATTACTAGCCGCATAAGTAAATCGGGTGGGTGTACTTTTTCCCGACAGGCAGCACTACATTGAGTACCTGGCGGGCCTCGTGCTCAAGAGAAGGCTGGACCCTGTGGCGATCTTTGACTTGAACGACGCCAAGCAGGAGTTGCGCCGTCGGGGAAAAGTGCCGCCTGCCAAGAACCATCAAATGTCCGAGCAAGATTACCTCGACGCCTGCATTAAGGTGACTTGTTGTTGTTGATTGCCATGTGCACGTGTCATCGTGAACATTTTCTCTCTTTCTTTCTCTCTACTATGGTAGAGTCGTTGTTGTTGCCTTGCCTTTTTTCCTGAATCTGAAATGTAATAGTTGTAAATGTTAATTTGATTTTCATAATTTTTTTCATTGTTATAAAAACTTTTCAAAATAAACAATAAATAAAACACATTTTTAATTCTATGTTGTCATTTCCAGATTGTACGGAAGGAGATTCCACTGGAGTAGCAGAAGAAGCATTCAAAAAAGATTCATAATATTATGAATATGTAATGTGCGTTTGAAGTTTCGTGATATTCACCAAGCTTGCCTTTTATTTATTGTATTTACTATATAAAGAAATAATGTTAAGATACATACCACAACAGTTTGTAGATAAGAAACACTGCGATGATTTTTTCTTAGTTAATAAAGTTCTTTGAGAAAATTATTAAGACTGCTCCTTGACTTCTGAACCTTACTGTCATTCAAGACATTATTCAGTTTATTCAAGTTAATTTTTCTGACTTTCTGAACCGGAGTTATTTGCTTTCCTTTAGGTTTTTTAACATTTATACTGATAGGGGTAGAAACAACAGGTGCCACCTGCTTCTTTTCTGCTACATCGGGTGTTTTCATGGTGGATATCTTCAAACCAGCAGTTTTGTCTTTTCCTTTCTTCTTTTTTTTCTTGCGTACATTTGCAACTTCCTTATTATCCTCTTTCTTAGGTTTTGGTCTTACTGGTTTTGTACAACTGATTTGTGTATTTTTTGAACAAACAGAGCATTTGATAACAACTTTGTTCATTTTATTTCTCAAACTCTTCTTCATCAATGTTGCACGAAATCTTGATATTTTGTTATCTTCTGAGCAAGACTTAATTATCTCTTTGACAGACTTGGATGGATTCTTACCAGGTAAAATTCTAATTTGTGATTCATTTTTCGACCATAAAGAGCCGCAATGTGAACACATAACTGATGGACCAAAATTTTGGTTTGGTAATTCTAACGTTTTAGAAAACTCTCTGCACCGTTGTCTACAAATCAACATTAATATACAAAATTATCATATGTTTAGGTTAGTATATGCCAATAACAGAATAGTTATATATTTAACTTACACAAAATACATTCTGGCGTTGTTTGCTTGTTCTCCATCGAATTTTTTAAGATAATTTACAGAATTCCACCAGTGCTTTATTTCGTTCATTTTATCCATTATATTGAATGTTTGTTTATCCATTGTCGCCGTCGTGTTGATAGTTTGTTCACGTGAAATCTAACCTGTTACAATTTTTCTCGAAAACGATCTTATCAATTGACAATCGACGTTAATTCAATAGAATCACTATACAACTAAATGTATACATTTTGTTTTGTTATTCGTTCTAATACCCGATCTAAGTACGTACAAAGGTAATTTTATATATAGCTGCAAACGCATATTCAAGAAACACGTGAGCTTTAAATATAGGTATAGGTTATCTTTCTCTGACCCATGTGACCAGATCGCTATTGGCTGCGGCATGAAAACCGTATATTATACAAACACATTTTTCTTGAAAATTTTTCAAATTGAAATTAACTAATACGATTATTAAATTTTTAATTGAAAACAATCGAAGTAAATCTGTTTATTATAGGCAAAAATAAAACTTAACCAACAAGTTCATGGAAAAAAATTTTTATTGCTTTTTTTCACTTTTAAAATTTTTTTTCCTACTTATATATCAGACATTAAAAGAATATAATTACAGTTTGATTTCTCCTTGAAAGTTGTCTCAACAATTGGAATTACAAGTTCTGTGGTTTTCCATAAAAATATATACACTTCAAAATCCTTTTTATAAATAAGTACACTGTAAATCTTTATGTCTACACTCACACATAGCCTTTATAAAGAGTTACAAAATTCTTAGATTATCACAAAATAGTTCTCATTCCAAAATTTGAAACAATCAGATATATGTATCGAGACTATCATATAAAACAAAGTATAAAATGTATTAACTAAGTACATACAATGAAATTAATAAAAAAATAAAAAATAATTATTAGAAATATCAATTCATGTCTAGGAAACTGGATCATCATTTTTTTTCATCCACTAGTAAAACAGGTACTGTAGCTCCAGGCGTATTCAATGCAATTGAGTTTTCTGTTTGAGCATGATATATATCTACAGCAGATCCTTCATCTGAATCATTGTCACTAAGCTGTGAAGGTGACAATCTACATCCCTTAGCCAAATAAGATTTTAATTTTCCTACACTAGCTAATATTAATCCTAAAAATGGTGGCGAGGGTTTTAATGGCCTAGATAAGTATTCCGGATGAAACTGTGTGGCAACATAGTAATCGTGACCTTCCAGTTCAACTATTTCCATTCTAATATTTTCCTCATCACGACCAACAAACTTTAGGCCAGACGCTTCCAGATCGTTAACGTATTTTGGATTAACTTCATACCTATGCCTATGTCTCTCTTGTATGATTTCTTCATTTCCATAAAGCTGTCGCAGTGTAGACTGTTGAGGTATAAAACGAGTTGGTCTCTTACCCAATCTCATTGTGCCACCCATATCTCCCTGATTGTGCTCAGGCATATCTATAACTAGAGGATTCTTGCAGTCTGGGTCCATTTCTGTGCTATTGGCATCTTCGAGTTTCAATACATTTCTAGCGAATTCTATGACTATAGTTTGTAAACCTAGACAAATACCAAGTAAAGGTATGTTGTGCTCTCTGCACCATTTGCAGGCTTCAATCTTTCCATTGATTCCTCTTTGACCAAAACCACCTGGAACTATGACACCATCAGCGCTGCAAAGTTGCTGCCAAGCTTTGTGATACAAGACAGGCTCTGTTTCTTTTAATTCTTGTTCAAGATGAACCGCATCAATGAATGACAATTTTAATTTGTAACCAGATTTTATTGAGGCATGTTGTAGTGCTTTTATGACTGAAGCATATGCATCTTCAAGTTTAGTATATTTACCAACCAATGCAATATTTACAGCTGTAAAAAATAATATAATTAGTAAACTACTTCAATATAACAGGCTGCAAATTGCAATGTAACGCAAAAATTTTTTAAACCTACTTTTCCTTAAATGATCAACACGTTCTGCAAGATTTCTCCATGTACTCATGAATGTAAGTGGAAGAGGCATTTGTATATTCAATTGAAGTCTTTCGTTGAGGTATTGAATTATTCCTTGTTCTTCCATAAGCAGAGGAACACGGTAAATGGAAGAGAGATCGTGAATAGTAATTACTTGCTGAGGTGCAACATGACAGAAGTTTGAGACCTTCTCTTTTATAGAATCACCAATAGGCTTTTCTGATCTGCAGATGATCAAGTCTGGAGACAATCCAAGTCCACGCAGTTCCCTTACACTTGATTGTGTGGGTTTTGTCTTTGGTTCTCCAGTTGACTTTGGTGATGGCACAAGAGACACATGTGCACAGCAGAAGTTTTCTCTCTTTACTCTGAACTGAAATTGTCTAAAGGCTTCTACAAATGGCATGCCTTCGATATCTCCTATGGTTCCTCCAAGTTCTACTATGCAGACCTCTGGAATTTTTCCATCATCTGTTACTGGCTGCTTTGATATTTTCTCAACCCATTCTTGAATGGCATCTGTAATGTGCGGCACTACTTGAACTGTTTTGCCAAGGTAGTCACCCTTTCTTTCTTTTCTGATGACATGCTCATAGACTTTTCCTGAAATCAATAGTAACCTTTTAAAATCTATAAATAGATACTGAAATATAATACTTGAGTGTCTTTAGTTTGAAAAAAAAAAAAACTATCAAACTACTTGATAAAATATTTGATTTTTTAATTAACAATCAGTTATAAAGAAATTATACTCGAAAGAATTATTCTCATTTTTAAAAAATAATTTGATTTTTTGGGCAAAATTAATATTACCACCTGCCAATTATGATGGAATTATGTGTATGGAGCAAGTAATGCAGACTTTCACTTTGAAAGTTGTCGTGACAAATTGATACAAGCATGAAAGAATTACAAAACATTGAGGCAATCTATATTGCTATGTTTGAAAAATTATATGAATCACGCATAGTGCATGCATGGCGCAATAGACATATTGGATAATCAGTTATGAAAATCTGACACTATAAAACAATTTTTATGTAAACATTAAAAGTTATCTTATCATGCATACAAAAGCAGAGAATATGCAAGGCTGTGCAGTTTTTTTTAACCCACATTGAAACAATTCATTGATGGTATCGAGCCACTGTAAATACAAGATAAATAAAGCATTTAAAGAAGACAATAATCCTTATGTCTATAGACACTGTCAAATAGTTTTGAAACAATTTTGGAGCACAGCCTTCCAGTTAACTGTGAATTTTATCTCTACAAATGCACCTACAGCAAAACTTTTGAAAACAGTCAACCACTTGAATCCTCAACCCTCCAATCAATAATCCACCCCAGGCACCCCGAATCACTCCATTTGACAGCAAAAAAAAACCTGTACATCCACCGTACAAAACTGCAGTCTCTTTACCAGTAGTGATATTGTTGTCCTTGTGGAGGATAACGTCGAGAAACCTCTCGTAGTTGCCGAGATCAAGGTCGACCTCGCCGCCGTCGTCCAGAACGTAGACCTCTCCGTGTTCGTAAGGTGAGAAGGTGCCCGCGTCGATGTTAATGTAAGGGTCGATCTTGATCGAAGTGACGTGTATGCCACAGGATTTGAGGATCGTACCGAAACTCGAGGCGATGACGCCCTTACCCACGCCGCTGATCACGCCGCCGGTTACGAGGATGTACTTCATCGTTGCTGCTGCTGCTGCTGCTGATGATTATTCCTTCTTCCGCACTCGTGAGGTCGATGTATTATAAATAGACAGATATTCGTACAGGCTAGAGTAACGCGTGCATACACGAGGTCAGACAGCCCAAGTGGGAAACACGTGGTTGACTCGGTCTCGCCACGGTGTGATCTGAGAGGAACACTGGCGCGATGAGCGAGCTGCGCCGCGAACGAGGAAGCGACGACGGCGCCACGAAGCTGGGGGAGAGAGAGAGGGAGCTTTTTCTCTTTCTCTCTCTCTATAGTGTATCGAGTGCGTATATAGAAGCGAGAGGGAGAAGAACAAGGAAGAGAAAAGCGGGGGCGAAACGCGCGCGCATAGGTCGGCGGCGGCGGCGGCGGCGGCCAGTGCCAACTTTCGCGCGAAAAAACGCGCGACTAAGTATACGACGTATTAGTGGATATAACGCACGGATCGATCTGCGCCGTACACGGCTTCTGAATGGGCAAACGTCGTTGATTGATTATGTGGAGAAGTGATGTCATCCTCGGCTCGACGGATATGCTCGAGTGGAAGATCCTGGGAGATACTTGGCTGCCTGAGAAGAGAGCTCATCAAGTAAAACACTTCAATTTTTTTATCGATCGATCTATCTATGAATCCGATTTCTCTATAGTTAAGGAAAAAAGGTATCGTATTTTAGGGGCAAAAATGTGTGAGCTATAAACTCGGATGAATAAGATGACGACCGGCAAAATGTTTTTGCATTTTTCACGATCATCGCTCGTATACGCGTGAATCTGTATAATATGCTTCAACGCACATGTTGCAATTTTTTCCGAGTCTGGCGTAAAAATTATTTATATCTCAAGCGCCGACACTCGATCGAACGGCACGTGTCATCAGCGCGTTCGACACTCAGCTGTGTGCGCGCGTCTATAATCTCTGATCTCGCGCGAAAAAAGAAGATAACTCTTTTTGGCTCGCATCCTCGTGGGCACGTGATACGCTATTTCGCAATTCGGGAAGAAGTGATGTAAAATTGGCAGGCTTTTGTATTTTGAACAGCTGTTTTCGTGGGTTGGCCGCTGCTGGGAAATGCGCGCATTTCGCGAAATTTTGTGACGCAAGAGATTTTACGCGAACGAACGTGCGTTGCTTACGATGGTGTGGGAGTTGAGCGGGAGATGGCGCTGAGAGTCGGTTTTTTGGCCTGTATTATAGAGTTTCACGGTCAATAGGGAAAATGTAATCCACGTGAAAATGCGGTGCTAACGTTTTGGCGACGTTTTCTTTAAAATTGAAAATTGTTGGTTCTGTTGGGTTTAGAGATGCGAAGTAATGAATGTTTATAATCAAGAATGATGGAAATTAAGTTCTAATGAATTACATGTGTTATTATTGTGTATTAAAAACTGGCTGCTTCTATTTTAAGTAGGTGTAATTAAATCATCGTGGTAAAAGTAGCTTTTTTCCAAAAGATTATAATCATAGTGTGAAAAATTAATTACTTTTGGATTTATCGATAAATTAAAAGCCAAAACAGACACCATTTCGGAGGAACAGAACCCCTCTCACGTATATAGTTCAGACCTTCAAACCCTGAGATCTTTAAAATTACATAATTTATACTATTAAATCCTCGTCATCATTACATAATTTATTAGATTACAAAAATCGGGTTTGTTTAGATTGGATTGAACGTCTCACGTAACGAATTCTTTTATATCTGCGTGCATTTATAGTTCCAAAAATACAACTATTCTAAATCGTAGTAGTTTCGTACCAAACGAACAACAGCACAACCCACTGGCAAACGAACAAAAATGAAACAATGACGATTCAGAATCAAAACCCGAACCTCCGAAAAATTCCTAAACAGCATCTACGCGTGAAAAGACACTTAAATGGCAAAGCTAGCGATTAAAAGTACAAAAACCTCAAGCGGCCACGATGACGCGCGCGTCGATATTTGAAAGAAATTATAAACGCGCTATCGTCCGATCAATACCTAAAACCGCGTTGGCGACAGAATAGACTCGACGGGTCGTAATATTCTCGGAATAAAATAGAGAATCCTACAATGAATTACTATGCAGATTAGATCTCGACTATTGTACTGTTCGTGGGCGAAGATATTAGAAACAATACATATTCAAGTTACTTTTTCACGACTTGTAAACAAATGCCGACAGCTTTGGACCGTATTATCTAGTCTGCGTCACTCCAAAAGCACTACATCTTTTCTGCAAAATGTCCATACCGAGGTTCACTCTTGCTCCAGAGGCTCGATCGACAGCCCATTCGATCCATCGATCATGTGGTATATCGAGACACCTTTGCGTAGAACGAACGGGAACATGAAAAAGAAACTCATGTATATTCCAATCGCTTGCTCAGATATCATTGTCGTGATTTGCTTGAATTTTTCGCTAATACATGGATTTCAATTTCGCTTAGATTCCATAAAAACTTGCTATATCAATTGATTGCAATTTTCGAGCGGATTTATTTAAGCTTCGGATCGTTGGATTTAACGAGAGAAAAATTAGAGGTGTAACGCTATGGCGTTCGCATACGAATTAAAAGAAAGTATGGAAAATAAAGCGAGTTTAATAGAGCGGTAAAGGAGAAGACCATCAGAGGAATTTCTAACTTCTAATTGTAAGAGAGGAATCCTGCGTACAATTTATTTCTATTAATTGGAGCATAAAACCTTTGCATTCCGGCAAATTTCATTTGATTATATGAGAAAAAAACCAATTAATGATAGCAAGAAACGTACTAGCCTGAAGGAGTTTCTTTTATTTATTTACGCGAATCTCCGCGAATAAACACGGCTGTTAACTTATCAAGTAAGTTGTTGTAATTACTCGTTATCTTTTTTACCGAAGAAGCTTTTTAGATTGTTTTCGTTCGCAATAATTATCAACTAATCTGCACACTTTTACATCAACGCACTGTATACTATTACGTCTTTTTTTTCTTAATTAGGGATAAAAAGCGGCTGATTATTTAACTATTTCGAAAGTAACTGTTACTTTTAGAAATTCGTATCCGCGTAGTCTCCCTTTCGAAACATTCACATTATTGCAATAATAACGAACCACGACTCCAACTCAAAAATAGTCATCCCCCTAACGACGATTTATCAATCGAAAATTGATCAAAGACCTCATCGGCGCAAAACCAGACCCAATTACCGCACCGCTTAAATCCAGCCGATCGATCAACACTTATCAAAAAGCCTCAAAGCCTTAGCCGCCTCGATAAAGCTTATTCATTCATCTCGCGTGCATATCACGTCCGGAAAAAAGTAGACTGAGAAAAAGTCTCTCCTCGCGCAGACGTTATAACTTTCGTCTTCGCGTGTGAAAGGAGCGCCGCAGCGCGACGAGGTCCATACCGATTACCGATAACTTGCGCAGTTGTGCGTGTGTGTGTGTCCGAACCGGCGTCAGGCTATACGGGACGTATGTAGAAGCGCGTATGGAGATGTACTCCACTTATTACCGATCTTCGCGCGGTGAGAAGTGGGCTGGTGCCGGGAGTGATGTGGGAATTCGATGGTTCTGTGACGGTTAGGGGATCGGTTGTTCTGTTTTATCGACGATTTTGGGGGGTTATCAGAAAAATGAACTTTTGTTGGGGGATGAATGGGAGGAGGCGAAGTCAGGTGGGGTTAGACCGATGATCGAAGTTTCACGCTGGCAAACTAAATAATTCTAGTATAAGAATGTCTAGCATCAATGAGCAAACACAAAAAAGGCGTCAAAATTGCATTGTTCTATTGTTATCTATTTTTAGACCGAGCACATGCGTAGTTGGACGTGCGTTTTATAGAACAGGATGTTACGTTTCGGCTGATCAAGAGCGAAGGTCATCAGTGCAGTCGAAAGAGTTCTGCAAACTCACATACCTCGTGCTACCAGGTACCAGTGGTAGCACATGCACCCGTGTACCGATCTCCCAAAGCTACCTCTGACAGTCTCTCTGACCGTCACACTCCTTTTCTTTCTTCCTGCCATACCCACACCTGTATATATGTATATATTCCACTCCACGCTCCACATCCCTACTACGACCGTACAACATCGGTACAGCCTCTATATACCGAGAGAGAGAGAGAGAGAGAGAGAGAGCTCTCCTTCCCCATCCCACGATCCCAGAGCAGCAGCAGCAGCAGCAGCAGCAGCAGCAGAGAGCAGCGGCTAACTCTCTCTTTTCAGGGCCCGCTCGACGTCAGTCGCTGCTGCGTGTCAGAGCGCGATAGCCGCAGCAGGTGCGCGCGAGTTCTTCCCGTCCTCGTCGTCGCGCGCTACAGTGTAATAAAACTTGTGTATCTTCCTCCTCATCTCTCTTCGGCGCCGTTAGTGTGTCCTCTCTTAGCTCTGCAGCGTACATCGATACATGTGCTACCGCTCGGCTTTCGAATTTCCCGCGTCGCACCAGGAGTCGCTCGCTGATCTCCCAGGAGAAGAGGCATACCTATACAGCCGCCGCAACTCACGAGTATAGAGGTTAGAATGTATATATATATATATATATATATATATATATACCTATACGACTCGCTCTCTCACTCTCTCAATCCAGCTTAAAACACCAACCGCGCGTCCTCCACACACATCCTCGCGTATACACAAAACGCTCGCGCACTGCAACCTACACACATGTCTATAGGTATACTCGTGTACAGAGAGGAGAAAAAAGGGGCGATCGCTACACGATGTCCAGCGAGGCGTGTGTCTATGGCTTCCGGTCTCCGTAAAGTACCTGCACGTATACTTATATATATATATATATATATATATATATATATATATATATATATACAACACGGGGGGGCAGCTCTCCGCGAGCGGTGATTTCAACGCGCGCGCGTATATAACAGCGCACGCTGCTGCTGCTGCTGCTGCTGCCGAGAAATTCGACCGATGACCTTGATTGTCGATGTGTGCGAGCGCTGTGCGCATGTGAGTATAATATGTGTATCGCCCGTTGCAGCAGTGCTGCGTCAGGTGTTTCGAAGCGCGAGAGACTCTCTGTGTGTGTGTGTGTGTGTGTGTGTGTGTGCAGCAGCGCCGTGCGAGCTCTCTCGTCTTTTTGGGATTCTTTTCGGGATCTGGAGAGATTCCTGGGAGGCCTTATACACGCGCGCCTTTTTTCTCTCGCGGAGAGGATGTTGTGGCGGCGATGCGCGCGCGCGCGAGGGGAGATCGAGTTGTGAATGGAGTAGAGCGGGATTTCTGGCCGACTGGAAACGTTTTTACCGTGATACCTGCTGATAAAGTTGATATGTACGTACTTCCTGCTGCAATTAATTAGCCAAGTGTCATCTCAATCTTTCTTCCACTCGCGACACACGCGAATTCGGAGATTTCTCACACTAACGTATAACGCAAAAGCTACACACATCTCGCCGCGCAAAAAAGTCGAGCCTCACCTCAGCAGCGCGGAGAAAAACGGTACACATAATTCATGCGCGCATAACACTTGCGCACACAATCATCGTCCGACTAATTACAGTCGTTCGCGCGCGTTCGCCGCAGACGTTTTTCCGCGCAGCGGACTCGGAATCGAAAAGCGACGACCGTTTACACGCGCGATCTTTTTACTTATTTTCGCCGAGCGAGGGTTTATCGAGTGAGTCACGTATATGGCTATTATACACATCTCGTTATTTGGCCCGAGGCGATCTCGGACAAGTGCTTCGCCTCCTTTTTTTTTCGGCTATACTTATACACTCGCGTGGGATTTCCGAGGTGTCGTCCCTTCGCGTACATACTGGGAGGGGGGTTTACGTTCGTTAACGAGAGAGGCTTCTCGACGTGTGTGGGTATGGCTGATTAATCGAATCGAATTCGCCGCTGTTCGCGTTTCGGTAATTGCATAAGCATTACTCCTGCGTGTAAAGTGGTACTCGTATATGCATAACTGTATACCGAGGGGAATCGATAATCACGAAATCCGGAGGAGAGGGAAAAAAACGTCACGGCGTAAATCTCTAACAGAATAATACCTATACTCTCTTACACGCGCGCGTCGAAGATTTATACGACGGGAGTCGCTATAATGCGGATTACATCGGATTCGACTGTATATACGCTTCCGTGCGTACAGCTTACACGCAGTTCGAAAATCGCGAGAGTTGTCGATGCGTAAAGCGGCGGGCAATACTTATCGTAAATCAATTCGCGCCTCTCGAGAGAAGAAATTTGCATGTCTGTGAAACGTGTCTCAGCGCGCGAAGATTAGCCGTACGTGTGTTTGTTTTGAAAAAGTGTACGATAATTTTTAGCGGTATTTTTTTTTTTTTTTTTTTTTTTTTCATTCTGTAATCGCAGACGCGCATTACGGCTCGGATATAATACGACGTCCTTGGTACACTATTACGGATAAGTATCAGCTTCGCGTCTGGTATATATAGATGCAGGCGAATTTTGCATTAGCTTATAGAGCAGCGGGAGAAAATCAGCACCATTTATAGATAAATGCGAAAAAATATATCTGCGCAGCGTATATAGTTGGGAAACGGAAACGATGTCGCGGTTATACGTATATAGGAACGTCGATGATTTTAAAATCCAAGCGCTTATTATGTGCCAAAGGTGTGTCCATATTCTATAACCGGAGGCGCTAAAGGCCTCTCCCTTTCTCTCTCTCTCTCTCTCTCTCTCGCTTGGTTAGATTATACGTGTACGACGTGTCTGTCTGCTTCTCTCCCGTGGCTTTTCCAAGTCTCATTTGGCGTCCGAGAAACAGTCGTTCATTGATTTATCGTTTATTTTTCTTATATTTCTTTGAAAAATCCACAAAAACGTCTCTCGTATTGCATAAATAATTTCATCACAAGCGTATCGATAGATCTTGCGCTACGTATCTCCTCTGCAAAAAAACATGCAACAGGATTAAGTCCGCTCTTCCAAGTCTAATTAGACCAGAATTTCGTAACTCCGTTTTCCATTGTGTGCAGCAGAGTACCTATATACCGTAGCGTAATAATCATCTCGTTTTAATTACGATCCGTATAACAACCGATAAACGATCTTCCATACACCGCGCGCGGACACGTTTATGTAGTCCCACAAAAACAACCCAAATACCTTTCCACACACTTTCCACCAATACACACACGCATAATACTTTCCTCGGACATTTCGCGGCTATAAGCTCGCGCATTCCTCACTCGCGCGCGCGTATATAGATATATATCCCGTAAGGATCCCATATAGGCAGACTATATATAGGTGTAGTGCAGGGGAAAATCGCGCAACGATCGAGCGCGTGCGAAAATCGCTCGCACGTGCATGTTATACCCGTTCGCTCTTGATTTATATCGGCTTTTCTTTGGTTTATTCTCTTCTAGGCCGTTTCGCTCTCGTGTTTTTTTCTCTCTCTTTCTCGTAATAGTCGCTCTGAGACGTCGTTGTTGTTACGTAGATTTATTGTTTGCTTTCTCAGCTGTGTGTATTGATGAGCTGTCTTTGGGAAAGATGAAAATATTCCTTCCGAGAAAATAACTGGAATTATTGATTTATTCGCTCTCGTGCGGAAACCGCAATTAATTATTGCTGCACACGTGTATCAACGCGACGTTGTTTTATCGGCAAATCTGATTAGAAAGTAATCACGCGTGACTATTCGCGGACAGCTGTATATCCGACAAATTCCAGATCGGATTTGCCGCTGTGACTTGAGGCTTTCCAGAAATTAATTCAGTTTCACTGCGCGACGACGATTTTTACGATATTCGTATATGTGTGCGAGGCTGGAAAAATGTCACGAGAGAAGCTAATGACTTTCCAGCTGATACGTATTAATATGCGTTCGCTGATATGGTATATGGAACGGAATGTAATTGAGCGTTTAAAAGTTACTCATATACAGCTGTGTATAATGTGAATGAGTTTTACGTTTCAAGCCGCGTTTCGATATGAATTTACAACGCGTGTAGATTTCGATCGCTGAAACGTTCGATCAACGAGTGTCTTTTTTTTCCCGAGGGTTGATACTTTGCGCTATAAATATCCGTTAATTTATGGTCCTGCCGCCGACCTACACTGTGTATAAGTAGAAATAGCCGAGATAGGCAAGACTTAGAGCTAAAACCGATGACGGATGAATCAAAGAGATACGCGATAAATCTTTCTTAAAAATATACGGTAAAAAACGAAATAGCACATCTCAATTTCACAAAAGCAATTATACACGCAAAACTAATCCTCGCATTGTTAGAAAAGAAACGTTCCCCCTCTTTCGCAGTGAAAACTCCTGCATTGTACAGCGCAAAAATATCAATTTTCAAATTACGCGGTTTCTTTTTTTCCATACAATAGCAGCTCACGCGCGCAAATCAGTAGCAGCGAGAAAGTACAAGTATAGTCTTGTTTCGAGATTCATCAGTATATAAGTACAAGTGTGAAGCCGTAGAAATTCTTTTTTTCCCTTTCCTACGAACTACGAAGAAAGTTTAACGGCCTTTATTTTATTTCATATCGCTGCATATACGTGTATGATTATATAGCGAATGGCTAAATGTCTCAATTCACGTTGCTCTTTAATCGCTCGGTAATTATACCGAAAGTAAATTTCTATATACATCAAGCCTCGGCGAAGTACTTTCAGTTTTTATAATAATACGGTTTAACAGTTTAATATTTAATCAGAAAATTTCGCGACACATCAGCAGACGCCGCCCACGAGGCTCGTCAAGAAAGGCTCGATCCAGGATCATCGGCCGCGATCGTTATTTCGTAATCCGCATAATGACCTAACCGCGCAACGGGTAAACGTATAATACGCGGATCTTTCGGAGCTCTCCGATGACTAGTTCTCCGCGACGTGAGAGAACGATTACCCATTTTTAGGCAGGCGCGTAAGCGCGCGCGTGGGTGACGTCGCTTACGTGGGCTCATTCAGGGGGGAACGCGACGAGGTAATTGTTGTATAGGTGTCGCGTTTGTTAGCACACGATATACATATGGGAAGCGCGTATGAAATCAATTGCGATGAGTTATAATAGAGACTCGAGTTGCGCATGTGCGTATGCGGTTTTAATTATGACCGAGAATCCAGTGATTTACTCGCTGTTCGCTGGGGTTTACGGTTTCTTAATTGATATGCGCGAGGAAGTGTATGTACACGTATGATTTGTCTGTAATTCAGGCACTTGATATTAAGCGAAGAAGTTATTTCAAGCCTGAGTTCGGTTGACGTGTGTGGTGAGAAGATTCTCGTTTTTTTTTTTAATAAAGATGATGCAATTATAATTCGTAGAAACCTTGAAAAACGTCGTTAAAAATCGATTTAGTTACATCCACGTAAAAAGAAACCGATCACCGTTCGATTTCACCTTCGCCATATACACCCAGTGCCAAAAATCTCAGCTCCTTATCTCTAAGCGATAACGCGCACAATCTCCGCTGAAATTTCGCTTTCACCCGCATTTCCAATCCATAAAGCTCACGAGCACTCACTTACGCCTGTACCCAATGGTCCCATTAACGAGTCGCCGGGCAATTAGCCGCGGCAGCTTTCGCATATAATACACACACACACGCCTCCGCGTCGAAAAACACAAATAGTAGGCCAGTCTCCTCCGCGAACTTTGCCTACTTTCCCATCGCTCGAGTCTAGCGTGTGTACGTGTGTGTGTGGAATAATGGATGCGTTATCGAGCAATTTTTCACGTTCTTTTGTCTCTCGGATGTTAAGCAGAGATGAGGGACGCGACGAATCATCACCGCCAGGCTGAGATCCTTCCGTGGACGAGGCTACTGCTGCTGCTATGAAGCTGAATAGAACGAGATTTTTCGACACAGAGAGGAGATAGGACTCTTGGAAGAGACTTTTTGTTTTGGAGGAAGAGCCGATTGATTAAGGTGAGAGTTTTTTTTTATATTCTATTTTAATCCATAATCATGGTAAGTCACGCTTCTATAATTAAATACACCTTGCAGAAACGCGAAAGCCCCGTGAGAGCCGTCGCCGACAGGATGTACCGTCCGAATTTCTACGAGAGCACGTGTCTGCGCTGCCAGCAGACGGTGTACCAGGTGGACCGAGTGGGTCCCTTGAAAGACTTCACCTTTTTCCACTCGGGCTGCTTCAAGTGCGCGATATGCGGCACCAAGCTCACCCTAAAGACGTACTACAACAACCAGCACACGATCAACGACAAGGAGGTCTACTGCAGCAGTCACGTGCCGAAACCCGGGCCGGGAACGCTTGATGGATCGAGCGTCGGTATCAGGAGTGCGCTCAACGTGCCCAGGAGTGGATACGTCAACGAGCAGATCAGGGCTGGTGGCTCGCCCAGACCCGTCTATCCGCACTGGTCGGTTTGGCTTCTCCTTTTCTTTTTGCGTTTTCGAGCGAGTTAATCGAATGGCTCCCGCTCGCTGGAGAGTATTTACCGGTTTCGCGAGTTAATTAAACGGAAGCGCTTGAAATCAATGTATAAACTCGTGCGATTTTAAAAAGCGTCTGACGCGCGACCTGATATATTTTCCAGCTACGACAGCGCGGATTCACCGGGTCACGGACGCCACATGAACGGCCACGGGCTGTCATCGCCGAGCAACAACCACCGTGACAATCACCACGGAAGTACGCCCTCGCCCAACAATCATCACCACAATCACAGCTTCAACAACGACGGTTATCAGTACGGAAGATTCGACGCCAGCGCCCTGCACATCGCTCACGCGCTCAAGCAGACCGAACTGCAGAAGGGCTACAGCAAAGCCCGCGAGAAACCCATCGACTTCTATTTGGTGAGTCTATATGGATCCTCGATGTGTCGTCATTCGCGAGAAAGCTCGATAAAGTTGTCACCGATGGAAATATAACGCCGCGCACAATGCGCCTTATTACCATATCGCACCGTATAGAACGTCACGCGCTACCAACTTCCGGTATAAGTCGCGCAGGTGCAGCAGCTGTGTGTAATAGAAAAGAGAGCCGCGCCGCCGTTATCGATAAGACTCCTTCTCTCGCGCGTATATGGTATTATCCTCGCTCACGTGTGCGTGAATATACGGTTTTATATACGAGTATAGCTCCCATAGAGTTTGTTTTTGTCGCCGGTGATGGTATGCGGGTTGGATTATGCTCGCTTGTATTCTGCTGCGTACGATATTCACCCGTTGGGCGTGGAACTTGGCTTTCGGGAATGACTTGGCGCTTCGCTTTTTTTTTTTTATCCTCTTTGTGTACGAGTTTTTATTATCGAGGATATCGCGTGTTTGTGGGATGATTCAATACTGGCTTATCTCGGAAAGGTAAGACGAGTTCGAGTCTACCCAAGAAAGGCTACAATTTATCGCAAAAACACATAATCGCCGAGCGAGTACGACAAAAAATCTCGCTATGCGTATGCAAAACAGGCTCGTTGCATCACCTTCTCCGAAATCATAAATATGCAAAAAAGCCCATACACGCTGTACAGTAGGTGATAATTTCAAAATTCCTAAGCTCGCGGCAACGGCTGATGCTACATAATCGCAACCCAAATATAATCTCCTCGAAAGTTTCGCACTGTGGATATCCCGGCTGCGAGAACGAAATAACAAATCGTCCATGGTCGAATGAAATCCATCAGCGTCACGATCGCCGCCACACCGGACTTATCAATCTCCCCGACACAATCGATAATTTTTTCTCTCTCGTTTCCAAGGAATTCCTATTTAGCCACGGGCGAGTTTGAAATCTTGTTCCGCGTGTGTTCCTTCTACAGCGCGAGAGCGACGTGTCTGTGTGTGTGTGTGTGTGTGTATTTTCCGCGCGGAAAGCGAGGAGAGTTACGAAACCAGACGCATTTCTAGAGTCGCGGCAGGTATGCGTTGTGCGTTAGGAGCTACTAATGGCCTGCCTGGAGAACCAGCCTCATTGGGATGTCGAGACGGACGCGCGTCTGGATTGGAGTTTTCGCGTTTTTTGCATTCCTTCGGGCTTATTGATTAATTTATTGGAGGATTAAACGAGGTGCGGTGATATTTCGCGCGTTTCTGGGACGTGCACATTATCCGTGTATAACTATAATGTTCATATGCGTTTGTTTCTGCTGAAATTCTATAGGCGATTATTTACTTGCAATTCCAAGCGCATCTCGAGTCTCGAAAAAGAGGTCGGCCTGGCAAACGAACGAAAATCAGCGCAAACTCAGGAAAGCTCTCGTCAGCGCGCGAAATTCGCCTCGCGTACGCATCACTCCGTATACATAACTAATGCTCTCTGCGGCACACGTGCGCGCGTCGGCTTTTTCCTCTTGAACAGATGCGCGAATCCGGAACCACTTAAGAGAAATTCCGCGAGGACACACCTGTTGTTCGGCCAAAGTCTGCCGATGCGTTGTGCGTATACGAACTAGTGCACCGGGTTAACTGCACTGCAGGCCTTCTCTCTCAGTGTTTGCCGAACGCGAGGAAAGTGCCGCGTCGCGCAGCGCTGCGATGTTTGCCGAGGTGATCTCTCCTTTTCACTGCGTCAGGCTGCATCTTAATGTCTTTTTGCGCGCTTCGGCCTTTCTTTTCTTTATGTATATCGTCTGATGGAATTGCCAGCGGTGCAGATGTGGAAAAGTGTTTTGGAAGATGAGTTTTTTTTTTTGCGATCGGTTTGTAGAGGAATAAAAAACTGTTGTGGGAAGTGTTTTTCATCGACGTTTGGGAGATTTAGTTGTTGCGTTTCACTTGGTGGTTTATGATTCATTGAATGAAAAAAGACAACTGATGGGCAATCGATCAATCGCTCTATTAATATATATCTGCCGGTGGGTACATACAGATTTTTTCTAGGCAATCGCGGCTCGTTTTTGTCCGGGGAAAATTAATACGATCGTGTTATATTAGCGATTTTACACGGGGAGATCAATCAAGTTCGATGTCGCGAGTAATTATGTAGTTATAAATATATTTTACCGGATAGGCTGATTTTCAAGATTTATCAGACAATTATACAATATCCATTGAAATATATCACGCTGTACGCATTATATACTACACCCAGCAGTTTAACCGATCCACTAAGCAACTCATCCCACAGCAAACTCGCTCTCCTTTTCTCTACAGCAAACAAAGACGCGGTACAACTTATAACCTCGCCTCAGCCGTACATATACTCTAATCACGGTATACGCGCAGGTCTAGTTAATCGACCGCGAGTTCCACTCTTTTGTCTCATTAGCTACTATATGTATAGTACAACAAATAAATTCGCAATTATAATACTCGTTATTGGTATAACTCTTGTTCAGCTCTACTTTTATCTATATCTGTTTCCTCCGGACCTGTTGAACTTTCCGTATTTCTCTATAAGTCTCTGACTAGCGGCGATAGGTGACGCATAGGCATCTTCCTATATCTCGCTCATCACAATTTGAGTATAAGCATTCCAAAACTGCTTGAACCGTTCATCTTGTAACTGCCTCGTGATTTTTTTTTTATTATAAATATGTATATGTCCAAATGAATTATTTCGCGAATCTCATATGATATAACACACATGCACTCCTTCGCATGAGTCCTTCCGTGAAATCGCGGAAAATTAATAACAGCACACGTGCTCCGCTGTGCACGTGAGCGTGATTTTCTCTTTTTTCCTTTCCGGTTAGTAAACAGCAGTAGACTAGGTAGTATATAGCTGTATTATGCGCGCGAGTGAAGGGACACACGAGAGAATTTTCTTCGATTGGCTTATTTTTCGTCGAGGCTATAATATAGCTTTAATGGAAAGTTGAGACTTATCTGCCGATGTTATTCGAGGATGAGATCGACGCGCTGCTATATAATATGGGTGTGTCAGAGGATTTTGGTGTTGTACGATATTTAGAATGTATTTATTTCCATAGAAAACTTGGATTGAAAAGTAGACATTTTTTGTAAACGGGTTTTCATTGTGAGCTTATATGCGGTTTGGAACCTCGAATATGGATGGCATAACAATGCTCCATTGTTCTTTTGCGATATAATTTTTACACTTTGTATAGATCAATGTATTTTAGAGAAACGTCAGGAAAGCAGACGGTTTTCCTGCTACGAAAATTACGCCAAACTGCATAAATCTTTCCACACGTCCGAAAAAAGAGAAATTCCTCTAACCATCAAATCGAACGAAATTTAGTTTTCCCACAGATATGCCATGTCCTTAGCCGTTAACGTCTTCGAATAACTTTCTGGTTTACGTAAAGATGGTTATAACTGTGATTGACACGATTGTATACGAAAAAAATCTAACTACTACTTCGTATAATGAAACATTCTGTAAAAAAATTACAACATACTTTTCAAATCGATCCCGAAGATCGATCTACGAATTTCCTCGAATCGATCACTCTAAAACATCTCCAACAATAGGACGACGGAAAAAAAAATGTAATCACTTACGGAGACGAATTCTCCTAAAAAAATAACCACAGCGAAAATTGTCAGCAGCGCGTTCACCTCCGATTTCCGTTCAACGGCATCGAGTTGAAAAAAGACATCTATAATTACATCACCGCTCGCAAAAATCATTTTTCACGCTTATCGTTAACAATTTACCCGATATCCCGATATTGAATTAACGCCGTACAAGCACTCGATCTGCGCAAACGAGTGAAATTGCAGTCCGCACCGCGATATACAAGCCCGATAAACATAACAGGTTTTTATTTCCAGTCTCATTATTTACCTCGATCGAATATAATCTAAAACAACTCGCGCCTGCGTGTGTGTGTAAATCGCTCAATCGAACACGGCTATTTTTAAACAGCCGCGCGCAATCACAATAAATCCGCGGATGATTATAAACTGCAGCTACGGCGAGAAAAATCCATCGGTTCCTAATCGCGTGAAACATCCTGTGTATCTATCGATGCCTCCTCTCTTTCTCGCGCTCACGAGGTAATCAAGCGCGAGACTATCGATCACGACAAACGCGCGATAATAAACAAGTAGGCCCGCGAGAGCATAATTGTAGGCCGAAATGCCCATAAAGTAAATTACCCTCTCTTATGGCACACGGCGATGTGGCAGCCTACTATGCTACACGTATGCCGATGGCAATTTCACAGCCGATTTTTCTCTTCGCCTCGCGACTGAATGAAAATCGTAAAACTTATATATACCCTATATAAGTTGACTGGTTTGAAAGGGACTTAATCGATGAAAATCTACAACAATGACGGATCAAATCGTCCTCGCGATTATAAAGCTCACACTCGCGCGATCCGTAATCACCGATAATGAATAATAATGATAAATAAGGGGTAAGCCCCATCGAAGCCGCCAAATTACACACTCCTCGTTTGAGCTTCGTATAATACGCATACGCGCCTTTTACGAACAATAAATCTCGTATCATCCTGTCCCCCGTGCGTTTGTGCGTGCGATGACTCGGTAGAATTCTTTCTTTCTCCTCGAGAGAGAGAGAGAGAGAGAGAGAACAGAAGCGGGTGACTCGCGCGTGCAGCAACCAGTATACCATACACACATACATATACACTCGGTATTATTAGGTCGAAGAAGAAAATCCTGTGGCAGCGGCGTCGAGTGCGTTCACTCGCACTGCGGCGCTTCGCCGCTCGTCATGCCCCAATTCTTATTCTGCACTGGAAAAAAAAGGAGGAAGAGGAACGAGCGACTCTTCGCTTCTTAGACTCTCTCTCTGTATGGGTGTATTATGCGAGAGCGAGAAGGAGGTATATGGATCCGCGAGAGTAATTAGTTTTCGAATTTGGATAAGAAGATTGCTTTGTTAGGAGTTAACGAGCAGGGTAATTGGATAATGATTTCGTGCTGGAGTTTACGGTAGGAGAGTAGTGTGGTTTTTGTTTAAAAAATAAGCTCCCGCGAAAATGTGTCTCCGGCGCGACATTCGCGTTTCACGGCAAAATCGACGCTCGAGCGTTGATTGCCTCCGCGCGGGGAAAGTTGGAGGTCGCTCGTCGTTTATACGCGCGGTTTTAGGTGTGTTTAATCTCTCGATATTTAGAAAGTAATATATCCTATAATTAGCTAACTGTAAATGGATTTCTATCGATGTATCCGCGATAATATTGCAAGCGGTCATCGATTATACGTCGCTGTCGTTTTACGTCGAACCTATGGAATATTTATCCTCGATTCGCGCGAGATGCGATATTCGCATGGGTAGTAACAATCAAAAGCCGAGTAGCAATTTCCATAAGTACACACACAGAGAGACAAGTACTCGCGGAGAGAAAGAAACAGGCAGAGCCTAATGGTTGATTCCCAGCCCGTTTAACAGATCGCACTCATTATTTGGAAAGTCCTCGGGATTACAGAGGTCCCTCATTTTCCTCCTCGTATACATTTTCCCATCTCTCGCTGTGCAATCAAACCTCCGGAGTACAAACGCAATACTGTACATCCTGGTGTAATTGAAAAACCGAAGATACAAAAGAAGTAGACGAGCCAACGAAGCGAAAATTCTTCGCAGGTGCAGCGCGTTAATGACCTACATTAAAATGTATCCTACAGCGAGAGTCGCGCACGATTAAGAGCCTTTAATTAGCGAGTTTTCACCGACGCTTCTTCTTCCGCTCACGCGTTATCTTCTTTCTGGATCCGCGAAATATCTGGTCGATTACGTAAACGAGGGTGATTACGAGTAGGATGAATGTTGGTTTTGGAGTTGCTGTTTTTTTTTTCTTTTTTCTTTTTTTCGTGTGTAGTGGGGCGAAGCTGAAATAGTCGAAGTGAGAGGAGGCGATCGAACGCGTTACGATATAGATTCTATTATTCAGAAGGTGTGCTTTGCACAATGTGGTATCGGCGTGAGATTACTCAATGTTTGTAAAAATATGTATAGGCAGTTGTCGAAACTACTTGAAAATGTTTAGTGTACTCGTATGGTGTTTTCGTATTGTATTCTGTATATAACGTAGACGCGTAAGTTGGCTCGTGAAGGAAGATGAATCTGTTGTTATGATACATTAAGTCTGCTTGAGAGTTTACGAGGAAATAAAGGAGGCGTTCTCATTAAGAAATTTACATAATGCTTCGGAGGCTCGTGGTCAGGGGCTTGCCATATAACGCGAGGATAATTTTATAATTTCCGGAGACATTTATATCCTTTTTGCTGCTTCGCGGAATGTTATTGCACAATTGCTCAAAGTTCCTGCGGCTAACGGATTTATCTCATATAATTCGAAATTTCATACATATAGCCACAACCTGAAACGATAAAATACTTGATGCCTAAATGTTTGATACACGAATTGTACGGTTTCATTAAAAATGTAAAACCTGATTGCCATACGTCTGCGGAGATTTTTTCTCATTTCGCAATATTGTCTCCCTTGGAACTGCGTCTATAGAAAAAGCCCGCACGTGCAATGCTTATGATTCTACGTGACGAAAATCGACCTGAAATCGTGCTCGCGAGGGTAATAACAACACTTGGCTATATTCAATCTTTATTTGTATCGAAAATCGCAAAACATAAAATCTTCAGATTTTCATATCCTTAATTTTTCGTTATCTCAGAATCTCCTAGTTTTTTCTTTGTCTCTTCTAAAACTCCAATCACCAGCCACAACTCCCATCGCTTTCAACACCTCAAACCGCACAGCGGCTAATCACCGAAAACCGCACTCGCGATGCAGCCCCCAAACCAGGAGCTCATTTCCATCGGCCACAAAGAACAACAGAGTATCACACTAGCATCCCAAACAAAACCGAGTGTATACACTTACTCGCGGTAGCGCGCGCAGTTCTCTCTCTCTCTCTCTCTCTCACGATGAGGCCTCCCGATACGCTGCCTTTTTTTCCCTAATAATAATCTCGCGCCTCTAGTCCGCAGCGGTAAAATCGCGCACAGCTGTTGCTACACGAATACTTATACACACACTGACTTATATACCAGCGCGTGATTTACTGTTAGCGTGAAATCGCGAGCGCGCGCGGGCGATGCGTATATAGACCGAGTTTTTTTCTTTCCTCGCGATGCGCTTTATGATTGCTCACGAGTGTTTGCGTAGCTCTCGAGAGTTAAAGCGAGCGATGTTTGATTACGATGTCGATGTAGCTTATGCGGTTGCGTATTTGCGCGATGTACCGTGAGTAATCGATTTGTATGATTATTCTGTGAGCGTGAATTTTTATTTTTTATCGTCGTAATAAATAATAGAACGTTGCAATCTATGGTGCGCGACACGGAAAAGCAATAACCTTTTCGAGAAAAGAAGCCGCGCAGCCACGAGAGGACTTGATTTATTTAATGCGCGAGCATAATTAGCGCGACGGCGAGAGATTTTTATCTGTGCAATCGTCAGTCCAAGCAGGACAAATTACATGCGCCGAAACAACCTGAATCATACATATACTATTTAAAAATCACTGCTGCACTATCAATCTTCTAACCTCGTTTTGTCGGCCAACAAATAGACGTGTATACCTACACGCGCGCGCGTAAAAAGAAAAGTGCTTCATCTAGCCTCATTAAAACCTGCTAAATACGTCGAGTGATTTAAGTCTCGCCGGAGAAAGATTTAATTCACACGGCGTTTTAATGCTCCGCGCTCGCACTGTCTCTATATATATATACTCAAGAGCGAGAGATGAAACGTCGTGGATTAAATTAAAAAATAGCAGTAAAGTGCAGCGTTTTTGCATAAGAGTAATATGAAACAATGCCATGCCCGATAATTTAATTATAGAAAAGCTTGTTTATACAAGCCTTCGCCGCGACTTTCACGAATTAATGAATGAACGATCGCACAGTGCAGTGCAATAAAATCAAGATCACACGCCCATCAGAGCGAGCTGCGCGAGAGAATCAATCAAATTAGCCGCAATCGCTCATCGAGCCGTCAAAACGACGATGACAAAAAGATCGTAGAGCCGTCAACTCTGCGCACGAGACGAAATAATCGCGACAGCGATTACCTTTTCTCGAGACTTTTACAGTAGAGTATATATAGGTATATATATATATAAGGGAAAGCCGCGAGCTGCTGCTCGGCCGCGGAATCGCTTCCGCTTTGCGGTACGCGGTAAATACGCGCGTCGGCTAATTAGAACGTCGCTCTGAGGCTCTCTTTCTCCGTCGGAGATGGATAAGGGAAAACTCGCGCGTGTGTGGGAGTGTCGGATCAGGTGGGAATAATTGGGTGACAGCTTCCGAAAAGGAGGCACGAATGTTTTTGAATAAATAATTCATCTGTCCTAGTTATCTTGCACCGCTGCAAAAAAAGTCGAATTTTCCACGAACCCGTATAAATTCTTCAAAGAATCGAGCGGCATCAGAGCAGCGCAAAAAGCTTCGCTGTAAACAGTCTCTCGCACCTCCCCCTCTAATTGGGTCCCGATGTATATACATCTCGCCTCTCGCGCATACCTCTTCTGAGCATCTATGGACGATTTTTCAAAAGTTTTTTCGATGTTTGGGCGGGAGGTTCGAAGGCTTTCCGAGAAGGAGCCGCGCGTAATGAGTCTATTAGGATAAGACGTGGTATTATATCTCTTTTTACGATTATTCCCTCCGAGGAATCGGAAGAAAATATTTTTTCTCCTTCTACAGCTACAGCTACATACCTATATAATTCTTTCTCTCCGATTACAGGACAGAGACGAGCAGACGCGTCTGGAGATGAAGCACCGCAAGGAGGAGGACGACCTTTACCGGAAATTCGCGCACCATCGCGAGGAGGAGGATCGCCGAATCCGCGAGGAGTTCCGGGTAATTATCTCGCGCGCGACAGCGAGAGTGCAGCGCCAACAATCGCTATATATACCTACGTATTTACAGGACGAGTGGGAAAAGGAGCTGGAACAATTGTCGGAGAAGTGGGAGCGCGAGCGCGGCGGCAAGCTGAGGGCCCAGCAGTTCCAGCAGGAGAAGGACGACCTCGAGAAGAACATGACGCTTCGCAGGGACAAGAAGAAGGAGAGCCTCACCCGCAAGATGCTCGAGCACGAGCGGTTAGTGTGCTTATCGCGCTTTTTGCATCTGAAAACTCTTTTCCTCTCTCGCCCGCAACAATGGAAAACAATGTGGAAAGCTCGTGCGAACCGCGCGCGTCGAGCTAATTTCACGCGGGGAAATTGGCTCCGATCGCGGCGTTTCGCCTGGGACAGTTTCCGTAGCGAAAGCTCGATCTAATCGAAAATTGCGCGACTTTGACAGGGCAGCGACGGCCGCACTGGTGGAGAAGCAGAGCTCGGAGATGCTGGAGCTGATAAACGAGGCGCGAAGCGAGTACATGCAACAGGAGAGTCTCTACCTGGACGAGGGCGTCGAGTACATGCACGGCGCGCCACCGTCGCCCTACCCTTCGAGGGCGCCAGCCCCGCATCCACCCGCCCTCGCCAAGTACCATCTCTACAACGACCCGCTCGAGTTCGCCGATATCGACCAGATCGCCATCTCCGTGAGTACAAGGATGAGCCTTGCGTCCGAATCTCGGTCTGTTATGCTCGAGTGCTGATTCCGACGACTCGCAGGTAGCGCAAGAGGACCAGAAGACCTTCACCGACCTGGTTCGCCAGCTGGTCAGCAAGTGCGGCTCCGACATCGAGAAAGCTCGCACGATCTTCCGCTGGATAACGGTGAAGAACCTCAACACCATGCAGTTCGACGACAATCTACGCGGCGACACCCCCATGGGTCTTCTTCGAGGCATCAAACACGGCACCGAGTCTTACCACGTGCTGTTCAAGCGACTCTGCAGCTACGCCGGTCTTCACTGCGTCGTCATCAAGGGCTACAGTAAATCCGCCGGCTATCAGCCTGGTGTCAGGTTCGAGGACAATCGATTCCGAAACAGTTGGAACGCCGTTTACGTCGCTGGCTCCTGGAGGTTCGTTCAGTGTAACTGGGGAGCGAGACACCTGGTCAATGCCAAGGAGGTGCCGCATCCTGGCCAGCCTAAGGAGAAGAGCGACAGTTTGAGGTTCGTCGATTTGTTGTTTATTACACCCTTCATTTAGAAACTCGGATGACTCGAATGTCAACGACGCGCGAAAAGAAGTAGACGCCTACCCTCTTGGCATAACGCCTTTCTTCTTTGCAGATACGAGTACGACGATCACTACTTCCTTACGGATCCGCGGGAATTCATATACGAGTTCTTCCCACTGCAGGAGGAGTGGCAGCTCCTCAAGCAGCCCATTTCGCTCAAAGACTTTGAGGAATTGCCTTTTGTTCGCTCCCTCTTCTTCAGGTCAGTCGCGTGGATTATTTTACTTTTTACACTCTTTATTGGGTCGTAGTCGAGTGGTGAAACTGTACCAGGAATTGCATAAATTATGAAACACTTTACTGCGACACTAATGTACGATTGAGATCGAGACTATAAATTCTGTAAAAAACCAAACAGGTATGGGCTGTACTTCCCTGACACCAATACCAACGCCGTTATGTATACTGATGCAACGGGTGCCGCGACGGTGAGGATAGCGATGCCGGCCAACATGCAATCTTCCCTGATTTTCCATTATAATCTCAAGTTTTACGACAGCGACGGCGACAATTACGACGGCGTGTCCTTAAAGAGATTCGTTATGCAAGTGAGTTGCTCCGAAATTGTTTGTTTATGTCATCCGCTGTTTTCTTTTTTTGCAATCGTTACGATTGTGTGCTTGCATCCCCGAGCTAAAGCTTCATAGGCGAGGTTGCTTTCTACAAGAAAAGTACTTATTTTTTCGCAGTCCGTTGTCGGAAACCTCGTAGCCTTCCGCGTACACGCTCCTTGTTCCGGTGCCTTCCTGTTGGACGTTTTCGCGAACGCTGTAACGCCCAAGGAGTACCTCACGGGTGAGCCGATGAAGTTCAAGAGCGTCTGCAAGTTCAAGATTTCCTGCGAGGAGCTGCAGACGGTGATGGTGCCGCTGCCCGACTGCGCGAGCGGCGAGTGGGGACCAACCAAGGCTACCAGACTCTTTGGGCTTGTGCCCATCACCCACCAAGTGAGTAAAATTCAAATCCCGTGAGAAGTTATAAGGAAAATCTAAAATTGTTGTATTAATCAATAATCCACGATTGCAGGAAGCACTGGTTTTCGCCGGTCGCGAACTCGAGATCCAGTTCCGTATGTCGCGCTCGCTGACGGATTTCATGGCGACGCTACACAAAAACGGCATAGAGGAGAAGAGGTTGTCCAAGTACGTGAGCCACACGGTCACCAACGACGACGTCGTCACCTTCACGATAAACTTTCCCGAGGAGGGTCAGTATGGCCTGGACATTTACACGCGCGAATCGACGACGCCTACGCATCACGACGCTTCTGGCGAGAAGCACTTGCTCACACACTGTTGCAAGTACCTCATCAACTCGAGCAAAAGGAATTGAGGCTCTGACTTTCTCTCCAGACTTTTACAATATATTCCGAACATTTTTGAAGTGTTTCGCAGACCTGATATAGACATCAAGACTTAATTAGATATTTCACGATGAAGGCCGTACACTTTACAGTTACCTCTCAATCCAGTGGCAAGAGTACTTAACTCAAGTAACTTAACTTTTACCTCCACTAAAGCTCTAGGATTACTTTTTACCGCAATGCACTTCGAGAATTTTGTAAGTAAAGTTTTTTTTTTTCCGAAAACGCTTTTTACGGATAAAGATGATATTTATGTATTTTTAAAAAGAAAATATTTTTCTATGTACAAAAAATACTTCTATATATTCCAGATAATTATATATGTGTGTGTGTGTGTGTATTCCCTCATACTTTAAGTAGATGGAAGACTTTAATCGAGTTTGTATCACTTTTAGACAGATATTGAAACGTGGGACTAATGGTCTAAACAGATAGACCATGTAAATATTTTTATACAGATTGATATATATGATGATTCTCTAAGAAATGTTGTAAACTTTCGAAGGATATCTGAATGTTTTCTTAATTTTTATAAAGTTCCACTCGCTAAACAGCTAAAAGATGTAAAGAATGGTACTTATCGATGTATTAACAAATTTACTTTTAATATAGATATATATTTATTACTATGGACCTGCTTACTGCAACAATACTACTAATTTTAATTTGCTTTAAGATTTTATACTTCTGGATCATGCAGGTTTTAATGATAACGCACTCAAATTTTGTGTTATTTACATTCACAGTTTCTTTAATATAATTTTCATGCCGCGATAGATTATCGCTGGTTTGTACATAGCACACGGTTGTGTATTTTTCACAAATGTGACTTACACTTATGTGACGCTCTAAAATTAGACTGCAAACTGAAAATAACGTCACAATTCCTGTCGCTAAAGTAAAAATTTCTCTCAAAGAATGAATGCTTTTACAAATATATAAAAATGATATAAAAGTTCTATGTTACAGAAATTCATTAAGTTTCTACACAATAAAAGCCTAAGTGACTTCGCAAAATATTACGTTTATGAGAGTTCATTCGATGTTGTATCACACAGTAACAAATCATATAAAAATAACTATTCATATACGAGAGCTGTATCAAGGATTTGCCGTCGGTTCCTCAGAAGAACTTGTTCTTTGCGTATAAAATTGTTCGCCGAACCATTCTCTGTGCATTTCCAAATAACTGAAATATATTTTATGTATTTTAAAATAATCGTTTTATGCAATGTATCATATAAGATGTATTAATAAAATGAAAATTAAAATGGCTTTTAAAGCAATTGTTTGAAACTATCTTACCTTAAAAACATGTCCAGGTATTTCAATAAAGTTTTCAATTTTTTATCAGATATATCGGTCATCTGAATTAGATCCGGCAGTTTTACTATAAGCAAGAACAAAAAAATCATTTCTGCGTGAAAAACGGCTAAACTAAATCAATTAAATGCATAAAAAGAAGTACATACCAAAGAGACGAACTAAATGTATAGCGCCATAGATCTTTGATGGTTCTGGATTGGAATCCTTTGATGTGTTTTCAGGCATCAATCGCCATTTATTAGCTTCCTCAAGTAAAGGAGCTATTTGTGCAGAATTTATGACAGGCATATTTATCCTTAATGCGACACCACGGGGACTCGAGCACCTCGAACTTGTACTAGCCATACTGTTCATGCTGCATTTAAATATACAAATTTACATTGGATCATGAGAAATTTAACATGCGTATATTTTTATGCAAATTACCTCGATAAATTTCCAGTTTCCTGTTTTATCTCTTCAACAGGTCTGGGTGGCTTTGGCTCCTCTACAGAACTTAGACGACACGATCGTAATTTACGTCTTGTGCTCGTCATAGCCGGTGTAGTTTTTTCTGATTCAGGTTCCTGTTCCTGAAATGGTGGCAGATGGGCAAATTCTGGATCTTCGACTTCCTCCTTAATAACTATTTCAGATCTATGAAAATTTAAAACAACATAAAAATAATTCCAACAATTGACATGTCAAATGCTTTTGTACTTATTAAAGCAACTCACTCAACCATTTCATCCTTAACCGGAGCAGATTCCTCCGTGCTTGTCACTACAGGTATAAATTTCATAGTGGAATACTGTTCTTTTTCATGTTTGTACAAAAGAAGATCACTTAACGTAAAGTCAAAATATATCCGTATACCATCTGCAATTTCTCTACAAATATTTATATCACTGATCGTTTTCTCCAAACTGTTTTGTACTTTATTATTTCTTTGTGGTTTGTCGGGAATGTTCGCTAAATGCGTCGTTGTGTAATGTTGTACCCATGATTCTAAAATACTTATAACTGTTGGTTGTGCTGGCAAAACAGCAAGCTGCAACAAAAAGAAAACAAAGCGTAAAATCAAAACTGAATTTCTCTACTATCCAAAAATAATTCGGTTGTAAACACAAACCTTATTCTTATTGTTAATTAAGTCATAATCTTGTTCTAAAACACGCTTTAGAGCATGTCCTATCTCGAGATCTACACCGGGCCTCATGCTTGCACCTGATTGACTTCCACCACCACTATCTTCGTCACCTGATGATTCTTCTTCATAATCTGAACTGCTTTCTGTATCTTCTTCTGTAACAATGTCCTGGATTTTCAAAAGTAAAATGCAAGATGAATTGAATGAAATTTTAACAATAGATTTACCAAATTCTGAATCACAATAAAATAATTAATTTCCAACATACCTCAGTGTCATAATCCTCATGCTGTCCAGAACTACCGTCTTCTGATGAGCCTGTTGTAGCAGATGTAGCCCGACTACCACTGCTACGAGCTCTGCGTTTGGCTTCCGTGCCTGATTCTGTTGAACGCTCAGAGAATTTGTGACTTCTCTTTTTGCGTTCTCTCCTATATAAATACGCCCCACTAGATCACAAAGAAATAGGGTTTCAATCACCGCTATTAACTTGTATTTAAATAAGTCTAATAAGAAAAGAAACTTACAGCTGCAACTGTGCTTTCTGAGCAAGGTCCCTCTGTAACTGACGATTTTCTTCTGTATCCTTGAGTACGTATTCTTCCGTAACACAACGATCCCACGAAGAATTCCATCCCTTTAGATGAAAATCCAAATAAACATAATATGTTCGATTTATTCGGTTCTACTATTCCTAGAATCAATATCTTACCTGAAAGTGTATCAAATATTCGACAGCTTTTCTCCCTCTTTGATCCTTGTTGACAATCACATCTAGAACCTAGAAGGTAGGGGAATTGTTGTGTATCATTGTTGTACTATATACTCAGCACAGCAAATCAATCACTTCCAAGAGAGTTCCTTACTTTTCAAACTACTTAGGAGCGAACACACGTCAACCAACTAACATTCGTTACATAATTCAAGTACTGCTCTATAAACTAAGCTTGAAAAAAAAAAAAAAAATAACGCAAAATCGAGACAAAATTTTTTTAAGGTTACCTTAGAGTCGTAAAGTACTTTGGCTTTCGTTGGGTCGGGTTCGTAACACAGAACTTTCTCACCGTCTGAAAATTTGAATTTGGGCCCTCGGGTTGATACCATTTTCTTTATTATCACATTTAGGAAAACAATAACAAATGTGATCAATGGTAAACAAACAATTCTGGGCCGGCGATTTCCATGACCGCGAAATCGTCCATTTTCTTGGCTCCATATTCGACTCGGGCCTCGGGGTATCGATATACGGGAACAGTAAGTAAATTTGGCAACAGCGCAGTTTCAGTGTATGTACAATATTTGACGTCTTGAAACGGTCAGCAACGGTTTTTGACTACTGGAGCTGTGTTCCGCATATGTAAAGACAGTAATCAGCTGATTACAAAGCTCATAAATAAATAATAAAAGTAAAGAAAAATAACTTGCAAAATTCATATTGAAAAATAATGAAGACATGGTTGTAGAAGGTCTCTAGGTGTTCGGAATCGCCGAACACAAGGTCCAGCACTTCTTGGATCCCGGCCGCAATAGGTGACCCATCAGTATATTTGGACACTTTGTAGAATCGATTCCCACACGTCGACGCACAAAATCTTACGGAGTAGTCCAGTAAAATTAGCTGTGAAATCGCCCTGCGGTAGAAGTGGCTGCATTTTGGATATTTAGTAAATCGGGGTCGGAAAAGCCGATTCTGAAATTTGCAGCTTCCTAGAATGAGGGGTTCTGTGCGAAAACAGCGTGCGAAAGTTATTTTTGCTCATATTTCAAGGTCGGCTTGACCTATGAGAAAATGGCTGGCATCAATGAAAAGAGCGTTAAATTTTGCATTGGAAACGATTTTTTAATCGATTCCGATGAGCGCAAAGTTCCGAAATAATTAATGAAAAAGAAATTTGCTTGGTGTAGAGTCAGGGGAGGGGAGTGAGCAGACGACATGGCCGCCGCCGCTCTCTCCGCGCGCAGCGGCGGGACGGCGGGAACCGAGCCGCGTTTGAATGCGTCATGCGAAAATATCATTTTTGATTTCGCGGCGACACCCGGAAAACTTATTGTATGAACTTTTTATTAATATTATCGAAATTAGCTATATAATTATCAAGTATGTATAGTTAATTATGAATTAAATAAGTAATAAATGATCTCAACAATATAGCTATCCAATGAGCGGAAAAATGACATTACCTTGCATCCCAAATTTGATTTAATCGTTGCACCAATGACGCTGAAAAAATGAAATAGTCATATTTCATATAACTTTTGTATGCGCGGAAGCGATTTCTTTAGTTTCAGTTACCCATAGTACATTACGATACAAGTGTCTTATGAGGCACATTCTGGCACGGCGAGGTTACGCCGTGCTGGAAAGTGAACATACGACTCGAGTATCGTACAATATTTTATAGCACTGCTTGATTAAATCTGCCAAGTCACGCAATTCGTGGCGTAAGTAGCCCTTTCTGGCAGCGGGAGGTTAGCGCACGAGCGTAGAGAGTGCGGTATACACAGTTCCAGAAAGAGCTACTTACGCCATGGATTTGCATGCCTTAAATCCGCATTTAAGTCACCCAGTGCTATAAAAATTATTATTTGAATTTGTGTTTTTTTTTACCTATAAGTAAATTATTGTTGAAAATATTTTTTTCTTCAAGTGATATACCCCCCCAATCGATTCAGTACCAACATACCGACATCGTCATTTCTTTCAGAAGCAACATTCAAAAGATTCTGATAGGTATACGCGCGTTTTAAGTAGCTAACATTTTTATGAGAAGGATCTAATACTTCATTGCAAATAAAGCAATATTAGTCAAACTCATAGTCATCTGAAACACTTGCTGTTGACGATGACGGTAATGAAAATGAGAAATTTTTTGCTGGCGGAGATGGTAATGAGGAATCCCTTTTTCTTTTACTTGTCTTCTGCGGTATTGCCGAATAGCGCTTTCTACAAATTTCATGAAAGCTTACACTCTCTTTTCCTATCCATTGTTTGAACTTTTCATCCTCTCTGCTTTTACTTTTATTTATAAAAGTTTCTAGACCTTTACTACGAACTTGAACGATATCATCTGTATCAAACACAGAGCAAAAAATAAATAAGTTTGTATATATAACTTTGTATAAAAGCTTTGTATAACTTTAAATTAACATTTTTATCTTTCTATTATTTACCCGTTGTGTTGTGTAATAGCCACATTTAAAAATGGTATCCCAATTACTGAAAAAAAAAATGGTAAAACCAAGAAAAATTTTTTTGATTCTAGTAAATCAATTACTACAATAGTACTTAGAAAATATTTACTAGAATTTTAACAACCCATTTTGCGAAATATAAGAAATATTTACTAAAATATAACCAGTTATTTGCTATGGATAATGAACAAATGAAAACCGTTATCTATATTACAATAAATATTTATAAAATTTAGTAACAATTTTTTTAAATTAAAATGGGCCAATTCTATTTTAAGATAATCTTATTCAAAATCAAAGTTTCATTTCCTTGAAAGTAGAAACGCATTTAATATATAAAAATAATTAGTACATTTTATACCCATTATTGTGGTAAATATTTGTTTATTTGCCCAAAACTATTATTTAATTTAAATTACCCTTCTTTCTTTCTAAAAAATATTTCCTAAAAGATAATTGACTAACGATGCACTCAGAAAAAAATATTTAGCTAAATTAACTATAATTTACTTGCAATGAGTAAATATTTTTTGTAATACATACAAAATGAAATTATTTAAATAAAAGAATTTTTAAAGCATTTTATAGCATTCTCAACTTTTTCTTACTTACTGTATTTATTTAATATGAAACATCAAATGGTGATCAAATATTTAAAGCAAATTATTTTTTAAGTAAATGTTTGGTAACAACTATTAAATATTTTTTTGATGAAAAAATTTTACATCATTGGCTTTTTCTGACATTCACTAACATTTATTATTTTTCAAGTAAATAATTTCTTTATTTTAATAAGGCTAACTCAATTAAGTAAACAATTCACAAACTATTTAAAATAACATTTATCAACATGTATTTTGTACTAAATACAATATTGCAACTAACAAATATTTGTTAGGTTATAAGAAATGTTTTTCAGTGTATGGAAAATGTGCAAGTATCTTTTTAATTTCAATAATTTAAAAACTGCATTGCAGTAAATGACTTATAATTGTTGCAAAGCATATTGTAGCAAATATATTGTATGGATCACATGATAATTTTTCAAAAACAAGCCAATATATTTAGTAAACATGCGTTAGATCCTTGAGAAACAATATTTTTAATTAAAAAAATTTTGAATTACATTTAAGAAATATTTACTTAAAAAATAATAAATATGAAAAAAGATTATTTGAAATAATAGACGTCAAATAAGATAATATTTTATAAGAACTATCAAAGATTTTGCTGAAAAGAAGAAATGGTTTGTTTGGACTGAATCATTAAGAAGATATTTTTCAAATCTTTATATTTCAATAAACGCTTTGTAGGTTATAAATTCAGAACATTTGAACTAAATAAATAATTTACCTAATAGTTGATGCTGTATTTTAATAAATTAGGATTTCGTATTCAAATAAACGATTTATTTGATTTTAACAAACAATGTGGAATTTAAGTAAATGATTACTTAAATATCAGAAAATATGATCATATATTGAATTTAAAATAATATTTACTAAAACGTACATTATTATGCATACTAAAAATAAATATTTACTCAAATGTAGGAAATTGATTTTTTAACAAACTTTTAACAAACATTTATTTGGTTTTAAGAAATTTTTTTTTCAGTTAATATTTTCATAAATTATTCACAAGATTAATTTTAATACGAAGAATTGTATGTACATGCTACTTGTGATTACCTTTACTTCTTTAAAAAAATAGGTCTAACAAAAAAATTTTATTTAAGTAATTTACAAAGTTTTCTGGGTGTCGCCGCGAAATCAAAAATGATATTTTCGCATGACGCATTCAAACGCGGCTCGGTTCCCGCCGTCCCGCCGCTGCGCGCGGAGAGAGCGGCGGCGGCCATGTCGTCTGCTCACTCCCCTCCCCTGACTCTACACCAAGCAAATTTCTTTTTCATTAATTATTTCGGAACTTTGCGCTCATCGGAATCGATTAAAAAATCGTTTCCAATGCAAAATTTAACGCTCTTTTCATTGATGCCAGCCATTTTCTCATAGGTCAAGCCGACCTTGAGATATGAGCAAAAATAACTTTCGCACGCTGTTTTCGCATAGAACCCCTCATTCTAGGAAGCTGCAAATTTCAGAATCGGCTTTTCCGACCCCGATTTACCAAATATCCAAAATGCAGCCACTTCTACCGCAGGGCGATTTCACAGCTAATTTTACTGGACTAGGAGTGCACTTTTTGGAGCCCATTATCAGTGACCTCGAATACCAATACACCTTCCATGACAATCGGTTTTTACATATTTCCTGAAACCTAGATACAAAACATCGCTAAAAGCGAAACGCTTTGCTTTTCACATAAGGCACTCGCCGATATTTAAAGGTTCGACGATGAATACACACAAACACATGATGCACATACATACACACACACGCGCGCGCGCGCATTCACACACACGCATACATGCAGATATTCAAATATTATTGATAAACTCTAAGGGATAAACTCTGGGATAAGACTTGACGATGAAAGAAGACTGGTGCGTTTGAACGTACTTACTCTAAAAAATTCTACCGCTAGGTGTGCCACTTTTGCTTGGACGCCCGAATATTTATGTAGTTAATGATTCGGATCGTTTGTTCAATTTTATTAAAGGTTACACTCTATATTTAATTAGTACTTTAGATTTTAGTTTGTTTTGACTTTTCAATTTTAAATTGTGAATTGTATTTCATATATTGTTGGTGCATACTAATATTGTTGAATAGTTATTATTTTTTTCTTATTATTAGTGATATATGTGCAAGTATGATTACAATTTATTAAATTGAACGAGTGTTCCATGTATGCGTATCCTGCTTTCAATAAAGTACTTCAATGGAATTATTAGATAAGTAATTTATTATAAATTAAAACAAAAATTATTGCTTAAAACTTTTTCTATTAAGCATTTACTTTGTGGAATTTATTTTATTGTTGCAGGTTCTTCAATGTTTATAATGTTTGTAGCAGATGAATTTTTCTACCAGCATCTTCACTGGTAAAGTATATTATTTTTCATTTATTAAAATTATTGTTTATCTTGTATATAAATAATTTTGTTGCATTTTATTGCAAAGTATAATATGTCATTGATATTTCATTATAGTCAAAAATTGCATAAAAATTTGTTTACGGTCAAAATTATGATTAAAATATTGTTCTTATTTTAATTTTTATTATTATTATTATTAATTTTTCAATGCAATAATAATTGTTATTTATGATTGTTATAATTTGCTATGTATAATCTACAATTTAATTAATGTATTCAATGCATAAGTTACAATTTAGTAAAAGTATCTTGTTCAATATTTGTTTAAGTATTGTCGATTCTGTGATGCAGTAACCATATATCATTGAGTTAATGATTTACATTTATATAATTTATATGTATTTTTATAATTATGAGGCATAGTATGTTTAAAGCCAGCAAGATTAAAGATTTGCGGTAGTTGTATATGTATGTTATACACATCTATACATATGTAAGTGTTTAGTGAACGCAAGAGTATAATAAAAAATTCACCAATTCAAGATTTTAAGTAACATTCAAATAACAAATGTATTTACACATATACATACATGGTGATAAAAGCAATATAAGTGACTTGCTGTAAGATGCAATAGTTTTGATAAGGAATTTTACCAAAAATTAGCAATAACCGAAGAATTTTGTTCTAAGAATCCATCTATATTTTTTACTAAAGCTGATAAGGGTAATTTAACCGTGTGCCTTAACTGTGATGATTACAAAGAAAAAATGTCTAATCTGCTAAGTGATACTTATAAAATTGTAAAAAAGAATCCTCTTGTATCTTTACAAAAAAACGTATACAATATTTTATCTGACTTAAATGATAGTAATTGTTTAGATGTAAAATATGATAGGCATAGATTGACACAAACTAACACTGTTCTCCCGAGAGCTTATGGATTACCTAAGATTTATAAAAAAGATGTACCTTTAAGACCTATTATCTCAACTGTCAATAGTCCTACACATTTTCTGGCTAATGTTATTGATAAAAATCTTAAACTTTGTTTTAGTAATCCCACTTCACATATTGATAATAGTTTTGCTTTAAAAGAAAAAGTGACTAATATATATATTCCTCATGGATATATCTTAGCTTCTCTTGATGTGATTTCCTTGTTTACTAACATACCTTTAGAATTAGTTTTATGTAGTTTAGATAAACGTTTTCAAAATATTCAAAGTCGTTCAAAAATTTCTTTTGATAACATAAGAACCATAGTAAAATTTCTTTTTGATAATACGTATTTTCAGTTTAACAATATAATTTATAGACAAATTTTTGGTATACCCATGGGCTCTCCGATCTCTCCGTTGTTTGCTGATATTGTTATGGAAGACTTAGAAACTACGGTTCTCGGTGAATTAAAGAATGACTATAATGTTTCTCCTCTTTTCTACTTTAGATATGTCGACGATACTGTTTTGTATGTGAGAGAAGACGAGTTGGACTTAGTTGTGAGCAAATTTAATAGTTATAACAAATATTTACAATTTACTTATGAATTACAAAACAATAATACCATCCCTTTTCTAGATGTCACATTAACAATTAATAATAATAGTATTATTACAAATTGGTACCAAAAACCCACTAACACTAATAGAGTTTTAAATTTTAATTCTAACCACACGATTCAATTAAAGCGCAACATTGTTTACAACTTCGTAGATAGAGCTCTTCTCCTCTCACATGATCAATTTCACAATGAAAATTTACTTATAGTTAAAAAAATTCTGAAGGAAAATAGCTACCCTGATAAGTTTATTGACAGCAATATCCGTTATCGTGTTAGATTTCATACTTTTGGCAATTTAAAAAATAATAAAGATGGGTCTATTGGCAAAAATATTATCCTGATTCCGTATCATGAAAAATTGTTTTTTACATGTAAGTCTGCCTTTAAAAAGTATGGTTTTTCTATTGTTCCTTGTATGTCATATAAATTAAATGGTATTATTAGGTTAGGTAAAGATAACCTTGATAAATGGTGTGAGACCAATGTTGTATACGAAATTCCGTGCAATGATTGTAATGCAACTTACGTAGGCCAAACTAAGAGGAGTTTGAGAAGGAGAATAGACGAACACAAAAAAACTCCATTGGAAAAAATATTACCAATTCCCACTCATATTAAAGATTTTTTACACAGTTTTGATTTTGATAATGTTCAAATTTTAGATAAGGAATCAAATTATTTTAAAAGACTAATATCAGAAAGTATATTTATTAATATTAATGAGAATAACATTAATAAACAAGAGGATTTTAGCACTATTAGCAAACAATATAATAAATTAAATAGATATTTACAAAAACAAAGTTTTTCTACAATGTAGCTTTTCTCCTGTTCAAATTTATCTGTGTTCATGTGTGGGCCGTATATATGTATGTGTGTGTATTATATATATATGTATATGTATGCGTTGAATGAGACTATATATGTGTATGTGAATAAGTGAGCTCGGGTATCTTCGGGCTTGTCCGTTCGCGCCTACTTTGTACATACTTGTTGCTTATACTATTGCCACTGACTGATAAAACTTACGACGAGAGAGACATTTTCGTCTCTCATATTTTCTTATTTAATTTAATTATTATGGTAAGACTTCTGAATGATTTTTGTATAAAAACAACGTTTATGACTTCCTATATTGTGCAAAATTATACATACATATTTATTTTGTTTAGTTTTAATAAAGGCTTGAAGAGGTCCCCCATCAGGGACGATTGCCTATGTGTGGATTTTTTTCGATGAAACCTGGGTTATCCTCCCAGATTTGATTCCTAAGAAATGAATTCGATAAAATATGGAGAGGAATAATAATATTCATAAGGTTTTTTAAAAAATTTGAGCTAGGCGTAGTGTAGAATATATATATATATATATATATATATATATATATATATATATATA
>QLSS01000029.1:806811-872961 GCA_024372645.1 Trichomalopsis sarcophagae | reverse complement strand
ATATATATATATATATATATATATATATATATATATATATATATATACATACAGCATCTTAGCTAGCGCCCACTATCCCTTTACAGATGAATATAAGCATGCTATGTACAATAAAGGCATAGCGGGCGTGACTATCCGTTGAAACAATTTAATTTATACGATAATCAACATTTGTTTTACTAAATAATTTAAATTGGGATCGACATTAATATATCTTAACCAGTAAAAATGAAAAAATGACAAAAAAAAATATATTAATGCAAAAGATGACTCACTCGAACTCGCTCGTATGGAGACCGAGTTTAAGTCATCATTCATTGATATAATTAAGAAAAAATTAACAATTTATACGTTTCAGTTCTTCGTTTTTTTTCTCTTATTTACAGCAAGATATACAATAACGAATCATTACACTATAACCATGTCAAGATTGTAGAAAATTGCTTACAAAATTAAAGCTAAATAGTCAAAAGTCACTTCGAATTAAAACAAGTAGCACTATAAATTGACTGAAATATTTTTGATTCATTTGTCAAAAGTTATCATTTTACATCTTTCTGGAAGTAAAAAAATTTTTATACATTAAATACAAAACCTATATAAAGCATTAGAAGCATCTGTGCACGTTCTCCTTTCACAAGTAACAATGAATACTCGTCTATGAAATCAACTTTACATCATATCAATTAGCATTTGTATGTTTAAAGTAAAAAAAAAAAAAAAGAAAAGAATAAAACATGAACTATGCAACTATCTATTATACAGAATTACATAACATGTGATGTATTGTAATTATAAGAACGAACCCTTACCCGATGAAAAAAGTTGACAAAAACGTACGCTACTTTTTTACCTTAGAGAGAAAAAGGAGTAACGGCAATTGAAAACTATCATTTTCATTTCTTTTATTTCATTTTTAGAAAACACCAAGAGTCGCGTACGCACGCGTATATGTATAAATATTAGTAAACTAGAGTATCGGCTTCACGTAAAAACAGTGGTGAGAGAAAAATGTATGTCACGTTTGCGTGCACTTTTTATTTATTTTGTGTTGGTAATGCTAAATAAGGAAGAAATCGACGAGTTTATTAATTACACAAGTTTTACGATCAATAATAGCAATAATATATTATTATAGAAATAGCAGTATGTAATAATTAATTAACGTAAATCGTAATGATGACGAATGAAGTTGCACGATTTTAAATATAACTAGTTTTTTCTTTCAATAAAAATTCGAACAGGCTTGATATTTACAACAAAGGTGCCTTGCATACCTTCATAAGAAATTATTTACAAAATATATTGATTCATATATTACCTATCGAATTTAACATTCTATCATCATTTTTGCGCTCTTTTTATTTTACTCTTTCACGCAAAGTTATTTTAATAATAATTATCATTTATTTCTTCATCTCTGTAATTCTATAAGCTTGATTTATTCGCCGACATTTTTATTTATTTTGCTTTGTTTCTCTCATAAATATAAAATACATTCTTTTTATGATATTATTATACCCCAATCCTCTGTTAACTCTGTATTTAGTTTTTATTGACTGATAGACTATGTTTACAATACCTTTAGAGGCAAATTTTTAAAATTTCCTTTTTATTGCAAAAGTAACATGTAGTATAACGAAGTTATAAGTTATATAAATTAGAGAATTACATGGTATTCAAAAGAACTGATTGAAACAAATTCTACAATTATTATATATTACAGCCTAATTCTAATTATATTAATAAAGCTATAAATTTCACATTTTTAATTTTATGTATGTATGAACGGTACGCAATGATTGAAAATAATTCAAACAAAGTCTATCAGTACACCTATGATTTAGCGACTTGACCCTATTCGCTATTTAAACTTTTTAGTAGACATCATCTTGTCTTTCACCATATCAGAAATTTACAAAATAAAATTTATACTACGGCAGTTGCAGTCAGATTCATGCAATATACTTACAGAATTTGGCCTTCTTTAACCACCACTTATAGTGGGCATGATTGAAAACTGTATTTTTTAAATTTAATTTTAATATCAAATAGACCAGACAAAATTACGTTTTAGTCAGGTTCAAGTCTTGTCAAAGTTGAAAAAGTTTTCTTTGTACAATTTGACAGCAGTGATAGACGTACATCGTTTTAATTGTCAGTTCTACGGAAAGTTTATAGTATTTGATTTAAACTTCATCAAAAAAATAATTCAGACAAATTACCATCGTGAGTGTTAACGTGTGAAAGGTAAAAGAAGTTATGGATCAAGAAGACAGTACAAAATTTCAATATACTTTACGAAAAAATTATCGACTGGTCCAAATCATTTGAAATATTTGCAATCAATAAAGAGTCTTTCAACAGTAATATGAGAGAACCAAGGAAAGCTAGCGAGATCGACTTTTATAGCCATAGATATACTATAGTATATCTGCTATTATAGCTTTAAACATCTGCCTGAATTCCACTAATTCAACATTGCGCGCGTCAATAATAAAGGAAAAAAAGTCTATTCAACTCGACTACTAACAATCACTGGGACATTGAGCAATTTTGTTTCAGTGATCTTACCGTCGGTATTTTTAGTTCGTTTCTACAGAATAGCAGAAGAAAAATAAAATGATAAAAAGTAGTAAAGCACAATCCTAGTATAGTCCTTCAGTGCCTCCGTTCAACACTCTCCATATCAGGGACTCTTCGAGCAGCGGATTCTTGTGCGCTATTACTGATTTTGGATTTCGCTCAACAATAGGATGCTCACCAGGTGGGGTCCAGCCACAAGGAGATCGTATAACCATTGATAGCAGGCAGACGACCGAGAAGAGTGGCCTTGACGAGCGACGGTAGCTAATCACTGTCAAGGTCGCTTTCCGAAGGTCATTTGTTTTCTCGAGATATTCGCCTCCTCTTCGCTTGCTCTGCTGTCTCAGCTGTCACTAAAAAATCGTGCCCGCTGTACGAGGTCGTTCTATTAAAGTTCTATGTTTATAATGTGTATGTGTTTTATTTGTTTTATACATCGCATGCTCTAAATAGAAAATAAAACGCACTAAATTGCTTATAATTAAAGGAAATTATGTACAAATACATTGCAAAAATTACAATTTTATTGTTCATCACTGAACATGCGACATATTAATAGGCGAAATGAGTGAAATTATAGTGATATTGATTTATGAAGAAGTGAAGATGAAATAATATATTGATGCAGATAATTAATATTTAAAAGAACACAGACGGATGAAATTCTCATAGAAAAAATACACTTGAACGGAAATATTTGTTTTAAGATTATATTTGGACTTTAACAAAAAATATTTTACATACATATTTGATATGAATATTATTCAAATTTTTACATTTAACATTAAAAGTTACTGTTATACAAGATTTTAATACAAACCATTTCGAATTAAACTAATTAACTCAAATAAAATTAAAAACTTAAAACAAATATATATTTATTTATCTATATATTGTTGGTATCAAATTCTAGAGTATGTAATATAATAATTATGAATTAATATACTTATTGTATATTTTTTCTAACGATAAAATAGTCAGTATGTATAGTATATCTATTTATTTTTAAAATTTTCGTAGACACATAAAAACAAAACAAAATTTTATCGTATTAAAAATCTCGTCGACCACGAAGATGTCTTTTATATATAAATAAAAATATAATTTACAAAAAGAAGAAATACAGTGTAACTTTTTTTTTGTAATTTCACCTGCCTGTATTCTGAACAGATATACGATAGATATTTCTTTTCTCTATTATTTAAATATCCGATCCGTACATTGGTGAGACTGCTTTCAAGGGGATGTGAATTATTACTGCCGCGTCCTTCTTTCATATTATAATCGCTTTACTTTAAAAACTCTTATTTATATGTACAAATTGTATTATGCAAAAATTATTTCATCATTTTTCTACAATCATCTATTTATTATCTATATAACGTTACGAAGTTTGAGACAACAATGTCTACTATATTTTGTAAAAAGCTACTTCATCAATACACTTGTATTATTGTTGCAACATAGTATAATATTATTATTGTACGAAATTTGCATATACATTGATAAGTAATAACTGTACAAGAAAAAATCGATTTACGATTTAGTTTTATTTTACTGTGTAGGGGGAAACTACAAGCTTGAAAATATAAGGCTAATTTTATTATTTTACAAAAAATGAAAATAATTTTTCTCAGTAATAAGTAATGATTAAATTATATGAAATTTTAAAAAATTCAAACTTTACTTTGTTTAAATTATGTAATATATAAATGGCTACGATTGAAAATCGTAAAATTATATCTACAAATGGAAAAGAATAATCGCGATCGTTATTATTATATATAGGCTGCACACTTTCTTCACATCCCCTTTCAAATACACATAAATATCTTTATATATATATATATATATGTGTGTGTGTGTATGTATATATATACCGTAGCACTTGACTTTTGAATGCACATATATCACAGCAGAGTACATTTTTCTCAAAAATAAAACGAATCGAATAATTTAAAATATACAAATCTCTGGCAAAAAAGAAATGAGGTGAGATCAAACTTATCTCTCGTTCAATTCTGGTTATTAAAACATGCTTTGGTTTTCATTCTGATTTTATATCTTTTCATTATTAGATATCAGTTAATGTCTAATTTATGTACAATTTTCTTAATTAAAATCTATACAAAATCTTACAGAAAAACATAAGTTCTTTAAAATTTTTCCTCAGCATCCTTATCTACAATTTATATAATACATTTACTAAATTTATCGAATTACTCCTCCGTGTATTCCACGAAATCCCAATTTTTAAATCACCCGTCTTCCTTTTCACCAGAGATCCACGTATATGTGAATACGCGTGCACAATGTGCACTCGTCTCCGGATTCTTAATATCTCTGTACATCGCGAGAAGCTCTGTTTCATTTATTTTCGGGTGGGGTGCTTACTCACCGGCAGCTCCACTGCGGGTCTTCCTCCGGTTAACGTCTTCCATGGAGCGTGAGGCGCCCCTTGTATTGCAGGCCGGTGCGGCAAGTGGCGAAGCGGTACTCTGGCGAACCGAACGTCGAGTCGTCATCTCGCCAAGACCAACCGACTCATTACTCGAGACGGAGCTACCGCGAAGCCGCTCTTTCACAATCGTTGGTCCGCCGGCAGTCGCCGCACCGCCACCCGACTGTTGCTGTTGCTGCTGCGACTGGCTTTGCTGTTGTTGCTGCGAGTGCTGCTGTTGTTGCTGTTGCTGCTGGAGCTGTTTGTTTGTGAGCATCCGGCTTTCGCGCTGCGTCCTACCATTGCCAGAGTTATAGGTTACTGCATTCGAGTGTAGGTGACCACCTGATGCTGCTCCGCCGCTGCTCCTGAAAAGCCGTATTATTCATATTAGTAGTTCAAAAATATTTATATAAAATTATTATTATTATTATTATTAGTTTAGACGAATATGATTTTCATAATCGAATTAATAAAAGGCGTTAGTATCCCAAAACTCTGACCAAGTATGTACATTAAAAACTATGTGACATATCAATTTTAGTTAATAATGGTGATAAACGTACTTTTGATCTTTGGGTTTTGGTGATCCGGTACACAATTCATCCGATGCTCTTATTTTTACCTTCCCAGATATTTCAATAGAATGTTCTTCGTCGGACGATTCTATGTCCACAAGCATTGGCCCTTGGGCTAAAAAATAAGGCGATTTTGTTGCTAATAAGTGATTTGCAGCAAAAAATTACCATTTAAAAAATATTCACACAAATCTAATATACCAAAATAATAATAAGTCAATGTAATTGACACACAAATCTAAAACTTCCAAAATACAACAATATGAATATATATTCAAAAAAATACACAACATCAAGATAAATTTAAAAGGTCCTTTTTCTAAGTTCAACATTTCAAAGTCTGGCTTCGTCAACATGTCCTTTAGATGTTCATTTCGTTAAGATTTTAAAAAAATTTACTGTAAAAGAGCAATGATTTTTGAAGTTAAGTATTTGCATATTGTAATCTTTAAATGATGTTTCTAAAAGATACAATACTGTTATTACTTCAAGCTCTAGAAATGTGGCTTATTTTTTAAATTGAAAACAAAACTGTCCACAGTAAAATAAAATAAGCATTCGAGAAGGTAACCAAGAAATCCATCGAGTTTAGCACTGTTTTTGTTTCTTATTATTTCATTTTGTTCAATTAACAAAAATATTTCACATATAAATACGATTATTATGAATTTTTAAGCGATCATTCATTAAAAATAATAAATAAAATTTGAATAATCAAAATAGAACTTTAAAATTATGTCGAAGCAGAATTACTAAAATTGATAACAGTCAATCTACAAAATCAAAAAATCTTTAGATAAGTATTGAATAATGTGAATGTTAATTTAAAAAATTACTGACTTTGATGAAATTTTGCATAAAAAACAACGAAAAACTTAAAAAGATTTCTTTAACGTCTCTAATCGCACTCTTATTTTACCGCGCACGCCTATAAGACTATCCTCCTTGCAACTCTTCATCTCACTTTCATCAAGATAAACACCTTTTTTGCTCTTGGACAGTATGTTGAAGCCCTTCTTAGATGTTTCATCCTTGCCAGTAGCGAGTTGCCTCTTAACAGGACCACCAGCGCTCTCATCTACGCCCATGCAAGCCTTAATAAGTCCAGCAGCGTTCTCCGAGCATTTCCGTTTACCTGGCCTTGGCTGTGTCAGCTGATGCTGCTCCTCGTTATTCGACGCTACGCTGCTCTCGCTCTCCTGCCGCTTGCGTTTGCCCGTGGTCTTGGTGGCGGTCACTCCAGTAGCGACCGATACATTGGCGGCAGTGACGGGTGAGAGCTTGGTCGTTGCGCCGGCAGCGGCGGCCGGCTGCAGCTTCGCCTTGGCATACGGCGAGATGCTGCGACGCTCGTGGGGACTGCACTTGGTTTTGACGACGTCGGGGCTGTTCAAAGCCGTCGAGGACTTTTGCGACCTTGTACGCAGCGAGCGCTTTTCACTGTTGGTGCCCGAGTCGTTCGGTATCTCGATCAGCAGCTGCTCGAGTAGCGATTTCGCAGGCCCTCGCAGCTGCTTACCGGTACCGTACTCCTCGACGCTGTTGAACTGCGCCGCGTTCGTCGTCCCTTCGTCATTCTCTTCGAGACAAATCACGTCCTGTCGTCCCTCGAGTTCCTGCTTTCGCCGTCGCTTGCGCTTCAGATGTTCAGCTGCTGCTGCGGCTGCAGCTACGACGGCTTCTGCGGGCTCCGCCTCAGTTGGAGTTTGGGGCGCCGGGCTCGGAGTGTCGTCTCTCTGCAGTACTACAGGATTAGAATACGTATAGAGAGGCGGCGTTATCCGAATCGGCTGGGGATCGTCACCAGCCAGGGGCGACTGAACGTTCAGATCGCAGCTACTACTGGTTGTGCTGGTGCTGGTAGTGTTGGTTGATGCACTGGTGCTACTGCTGGTGCCTTCACTCGCCGTCACCTTCTTCGCGGAATCATCCGCGACTTTGGACGGGTTCACCGATGACTCGCTGCTGTGCTGTTGGCTTTGTACATTGGATTTTTGGCTTTGATCTACGGTTACTAACTCGGACTTAGAGGGCTCTTCCTTCTTTACCTCCTTTTTCACTTCCTTATTCTCCACTTTGGGTTGCTGCGGCGGTTGCTGTTGCTGTTGTTGCTGCTGCTGTTGTTGCTGTTGCCTCGTATCGTCAATTTTCGGCTCCTCCTCTTTAACCTCGACCTTTGGCTCGAGCGAAGACTTCAGCTCGAGCTTTGGGCTCGTTGCTGTCATCAATGTAGCAGTGCTACTACCACTCACCTCAGCCTTGTCCACGTTACACTCAGACTTCTCTATCTTGACCACATTAGTCGCGACGTGATTTTGGATTACAGGCACACCGTTGTTGTTACTATTGTTATTATTGTTTACACTATTATTGTTATTACTCTGTTCACGAGGATTACGAGCGGGCTCCTCGTCGGCTAGCCTAGTCAATGTGTCCGCACTTGTCGTGACTGCGGGTTTCTTGTCTTCTACTGCTACCTCAGCACCAGCATTTTCGACTTTAACGTCCTTTGTCGTCGTCGTTTTCATCGTCGACGCCGGGGCTTCAATTGCGATTTCACTACTCACACCAACACTACTACTACTCGGATCGCACTTGTGGGGATTACTACTCTCGGGTTCGGTTTCTACTTCACACTTAACTTTCACCTTTTCTGCCACCACAGGTGCAGTCAATTTAGGCGATACCGACGACACTGAGTCCTTGGAGTCCTTCGCGCACTTGGACTGGTCGTCGTCTTTCACCTTCACCAAAGCCGATATCGTCGTCGGAGCGGCCGTCACTAGCGGATTGTTCGGTTTCTCTTGGACCTTTTCTGGCTTTTCTTCTGTCACTACTGCTTCAACCGGTATTGGTGCTATTGTCGTAGTTGTCGCCGTGGTCACTGTCGTCGTTACAATCGTTAATTCGGTTGTAGACGGTGCAACGGAAACAGTCTTTTCGGACTCGTTGTCTAGATAGTTCTCGTAGCTGTCTTTGCTTTCAGCGCTCCGCAAATTTGAACACATATCATTACTACTGTTACTAACGGTTGAGGAAGGCACGTTGTTCTTATTGGTGGTTTGTTGTTGCGGAGCCGAGGCCTGCACTTCAGTTCTCTGCTGTGGTTGCGACTGCTGTTGTAAGCTACTACTGCTTTTATTAACGGACGACGTAGTGGTGACGGATTCTTGGCTGGCAGCGGGCCTGTGCAAGGGAGATTCGCCCTGGTTCGGTGACTTCTCTGATAATGCGTCCATGGACTCGATACCACTATCCTCGCCACCTGTGTTGCTGCTATTTCCACCATTACCAGTGCCACCAACAACAACGTTGTTATTAGGATTTTGCTCGACGATATTGGTCAAGGCGGCCGGATTACTCGAACTCTCGCTTTCTAACAATTTTTGTTTGACCTTTGCTTCAGTAACGTTGATGTCTCCAATAGGCAAGATAGGCTTACCAGTTACAAGCTGTTGAACTATGTTAGAAGTGGGCTCCTGCTTGCTGATCATCTGTTCACTGATCTTTTCTATGGCCGGATTGGTCTTGAGTAAACTCACCCGTTGTACCGTCTCGATCACGTTTGGCACAATGTTGGTCTGCTTGCCAAGAACGTGATGGTTCTGCGCAAGTTTCTTCATCTGCAGCGCAGCAGAAGCAAGCCTGTTAATATCGTTCTTTGTAGCGATCAGTGAGTGATTTTTCAGCTTCTGAGTCTGTGCGATGACATTCTGAGACTTGCTTACGTCTACCACCTCGGTCTTAAGCTGTTTGCTTACTAACGTCGTTTTTACAGCCGCGGTTGTCGTTGTCGTTATCGTCGTTGATATCAACGACTGCGTTACTGTTGTTTTTGACGGTAAAGATGGCATTTCCGCGAGCATTGGCGTCGTTGTAGTCGACGTGGTTATTTTGCTGTCAAGGCTTGTCGAAATCACAGGCTGCGGTGCTAAACTCGTAATCTTTGGTGGCACAGGACTATTGCTGCTGTTACTGTTTTCGTTCTCGAATGGCGAGTTAGAGTTGATCTTCGCTCCTGTTGACTGCACAGTGGTTAACGTTGCCTTTTGCTGAGATACCTTATCCGACATAGATTTCTGACTCATCAACTGCATCGTTTCCACACTTTGAGATTCTGTACAAGAACAAGAAAATTAATAGAGACGTTTATTAAAAAATGCCATAAGGCTAAATTTAATGCTTATTCATGTTAAATAATAAAAAGTTTGACATTAATTACCTATTGTATGCAGATCCTTCTCATCTAACAGGCTCAGCCGCCTCCTTTTCTCCTGATGGCTGACCAAATCCTTCCTTACGCCGTTAGGTTCGGGCTGTCTTGTATTCAAAGCCGCAGCAGATGCCTTCTCACCGGCGACTCTACCGCTGACGATATCACCATCACTTGTCCGCCTTAATTCGCCTACCCTCTTCACCACGTTGAGATCATTGCCGGAAGTGGGCGTTGTCGTGGGGGCCCCCGTCGTTGCTCCCATCACAGCTATCGTTTTCTTCACCGTTTGACCAGTAGAAACTGCTACAGCCTCACCACCTTTGTAGCCCAGCTTCCGCCACTTAGCCTGATTGTCCACAAGACGACCTCCTGTGAGCAGATTTTGCTCTCGATGCATGCCCTCACTAGGCTCTGCTTTTTTCTTCGAATCTCTTCTTTTTGTTTTGCCTGAAAATTGTTTTTAATTTTTTTAATTCATTACATTTATATTTTTCATTTAGTAGTTTAAAATACAAAATTTTCTTAGTTGATAATAATTTATATTTAAAATATTAAATTGTTGTAGAAAAACTTTTGAAAATTAATTATAAGAGTATACTATATAAATCGATACGCACCTCCACCAATTTTATGCTCGCTTGTGTGATTGGGCACATCAGACTCACCGGTGGCCTGTTGCTGCGCGTTTTGCGTCGCCTGCTGATTCAAAACGGAAGATTTGTGCTTAATAGGTGAAGGTATTCTGCTGTTGAGAGGTAAATCGTCAACATCGCTGGCACCGCCAACTTTGCTTGCTGGTTGCTGTGGTTGTTGTTGTGGTTGCTGCTTCGTCGCCGACGTCGTTGTCGTCGTCGTTGCAATTGTTGCCGTTGATACTGTGGTTGTAGAACTCTGCTGTAACCTCGGCTCAACCTCCATCGGCGACGCGTTTCCGCTACTACCGCTACTACTCGTACTACTGCTGCTCTCTTGTTTTAAGGCATTAGTCTTGGTCACTAGGGTCGTTTGAACCGTATTGTTCATTTTCACCAAGGCGTTAGCGCTATTCACCATGGTGGAATTCGACAAAGGCAATTTGGAGGCGGACGAAGTACCTAAAAGCCAGAAAAAATAATTAGTATTTAATTATCGTTATGTAAACTTCTTAAATGCACCCCAGAGAATCCATATTACGTAATAAGACTGGAGTTTACCTATAATCGTATTAAGAGACTTCTTTTGTAATAGCTTATTGCCGTCGGTGCCATCCTTTATCTTTTTGAGCTTACCCCGGCGCTTGACACTCGCCGAGTCGAGCTCTGCTGTCGATGTCGACTCCTTCAGCAACTTCTTCTCTTTCTTACCGATTTGCACAACCGATGCGTTGCGCCCGCGCAGCGATATGTGCAGCGGTGGCACCCGCGGTTCTTCAGCCGACGTTGAGCCCGTACCTCCAACTCCGGGACTTGACCCACCAGTTGCAATCGCCGTTGTAGGCGTCGTGCTCGTCGTTGGAACCAAAGGTGTACCGGTATTTCCCGTCGAGGGAACGCTCACGTTTGGTAGATTCGAAGAAGTTGAGAAGGCGGATTTGCTTGTAGACTTGTCGGCCTTGCGCACCGGTGGCGTATTCACGAACGAGACATCCACCTTGTACGCTGGCGTAACTGGCTCCGACTTCTCCAGCTTTAGCCTGAATATTTTAATTAATTTAATGTGTTTAATTACGATCGATAATTGAACTAAACGTAGATTTCACGCTTTATTTTACACGACGACTGAACTTCAAAGAATCAATTATATAATTAAACTAATGAGTGTTGTGTATTTTTATGTTTCTGTTTAAAGAAATAATTAATATTCTATTACATTGTTTATTATCATATTAGCGCAAATTTAGCATTATACAAATTAATTTTTAAAATTCATTTTTTAAATGTATGATTTATACAGCGATTAGATATCTACAGTTTTAGCCATTACAAAAATTCTAACTTACCTCAGTTTGATTTTTTCCGTGGGCATAGGACTATTCGAATCCCTGTTAGGCTTAAGCCTATTATGCTTAAGGCTGCTTTCACTTGCAGTGGACTTCGCCGTATTCTCAGAATCCGACTGATCGGTATTGGTTGTGGTATCGTTCCTTCTGGAGAAATTACTATCCGCATCGTCGTCCGAGAATATTGAATTGGACCGATCGTTGAACGGTGAGGGAAACGAGAAGAAATCATCCTGAGTTTCGAGAGCGCTCTCGGGCTCCGAGTCCGAGGTATCGCTAGGCATTGGCTCGAGCAAACCCGTTAGTGGATTGATGAGGTACTGACGCGGCTTACCCGAAGATGTGAATTCGGGTTCGATCGGTGCCTCTTCCGTTGTGGTTGTCTTTGTAGCCTCACCACTGCTTGTTTCCGAGGGCTTCGCTAGCGTCGTCGTTGTCGACGTTGGCGCTAATGAGGCTGTTGTCGCTGTTGTAGTTATGTGGTTGGCCACGTGGCTCTGGGTAGAAGAAAAATTGAAATCAGAAAATCGTAAAAGTATTTTTATAGAAGATATCTAGCATAATCATTCAATTTCTTAATCCATTTGCGGACTTAAGAAGATATCTTTTGTAATAATTTGATTAAAAGTAATACAGATTATGCTATAATCTCATTTTATTCTCTTACTTTATCTCTACTCATTTTATTCTAGGTCAATTTACTTATTGAATCAATCTTTTTCAGATTTTAAAATTCTATTGAATTATTTAACAATGTTAAAGTATTAAAAATCAAGGCTCACCAGTGGCATACTACTGCTGCTCTGAACGGTGCAGGCACCGGGAGTTGCTTGACTTGTAGAGGCTGTTGTCGCAACTGACGCCGCGGATGATACGACGGAACCGGAAGCTACAGGTACTCGCTGAGCCGTATTTACCTGAGCACCCTGCGAAATAGGAATGTTCTGGGTGCCCCAGGCAGGTGTGGCTGCTTCTGTGGTCCCGTTGGATTCACCGCCGATGCTCGATGCTGTGACCGTGGCCGACTGTCCTTGGTAATTTCTGCTCAATATATTCTGACTCTGACCGTAGCGAAAGTCGTTGGTCGCTCCTGTGTTAACATTCATTTTTTGCAGTTGATTGTGGTGGAGCTGTTGCTGCACATTCATGCCCTGATTTAACTGCGGCTGTGGTAATTGCTGCTGTTGGGAACCTAAGTGCTGAGCCTGAGGTTGTTGCTGCTGCTGAAGTTGGGGTTGTTGCTGGGATATTCGAGGATAAGGTGGAGGTGTTTGCTGACCTACCAGATTTGCCGCAGCTTGCATCGGCTGTAGAAATAAAATAGTTTCATTTATTTTGTATTAAAATCATTAATCAGAAGCATTATTTAATAAAAACAATTTAATAAATAATTGATTGATTAGGTAAATAACTGCAGATTTGAATGGAACTTACTCGTGCCTGTTGAGGTCCCATGTAAGCCAATCGTTGCTGATTGACGTTTACTCCTACAGACGCGTTTTGCAGCACCTGCTGCTGTTGTTGCTGATGCTGTTGTTGTTGTTGCTGTTGCTGTAGAAGTTGTCCCGCTCCGGCAGAAGCTTGCATTGATTGTGACGTGACGATTTGCTGTTGAGGCATTAACTGTGTCTGAACAGGCAAAACTTGCTGACTAAGCTGCTGTTGCTGCTGCTGTTGCTGCTGCTGTTGCTGCTGTTGCTGTTGCAGAAGCAGCTGTTGCCTCTGCTGAAGAGGCGTTCTCACCTAGAGTAAACATTATTATTATAATTTTGATTAACCTTATAGGAATATATTACTTTCAGAATACGTTTGGTTACCCAGTACTTACTTGTTGGCCATTAACAGGAAACCTCGCAGTCAGCTGATTCTGCATTTGAATTTGTTGCTGTGACACACCGGCAGCAATTGCGGGCCTGTAAGCCAATTCCTGTCTCACAGGGAACTTTTGCTGTATTTGTACTTGTGTGTGCACCGCCGCTGGAACTAGCGTCTGTTGTTGCTGCATCTGTTGCGGTTGCTGTTGCACCAACAACTGCTGCTGCTGTGGAGCTTGCATAAGTTGCTGCTGCTGAGGCACTGTTGACGTCTGACCGGCATTGACCGTAGCAAAAGCCGATGGGCCATGGCCAAGGTCCGCGACGACTCCCGATGAGACAATAAGATCCTCCGTCCTAAGAGAATCAAGACTCGGCGGTGAGACACTCGGCGACACCACAAGATCTTTCCTTCGGACTGTTGGCTTTTTCTGCGGCCGCATACGATTTGTCATGCTATTGGCACCATCAACCACTGCCGGAGGCAGCATTTTCTGCTGCTGCTGCTGTTGCGCATTGACGTGAACAGCGCTAGACGTCGCGCTCGAACTCGTACTGCCATCATTTTGCAGGAGGTTCACCAGAAGAGGACTGGAGAGAACGACCTGGTTGCCACCGCTGGTGGTCGCGCCACCAATCACCGGGTTCGCAGAAATTGCGATATTACCGTTCGGTGATGGACTAGAAGCCATGACGTTCGGCGATTTGTACTGATTCGAAGGACCGACCGCTGACACCTGTAATCAAAGCCGTTACATAAACAACCGTTATATACGAACTCCACACACGTGCATTGCATTGGTCAATAAAATATGATGTACACGAACCGTTTGAGGTGTCATGTGAATGGCCTGGGGCGACGTAACGGTCGCCATGCCGTCTTGGGCCGGGTAGGGCGGCGGAGGCTGATTGTGATGTTTGAATTGCACTGTACTCTTTATTCCAGCAGCTGTTTGTCCCTGAGCCTGAGAAGCTTCGCGGCTATGTATGGCCTGGGCCGCGTGCGTCATACTGGCAAAGGGAAATGGTCCATTGTAGCTGGTCCTTGGTGAGGAACCACTCGCATTAGCCACTTGCTGTTGATTCGAAGCGATGCCGCCAACGACACCGCTGCCACCAGCCACGCTTGGCTGCACGCTCTTTGTGAGAAACGGCGGAATCGGTTCGCAGTCCGTCGGTGCCACTACGTTCGGCGAGCGGAACTGCGGCTGCTTTTCCGTTGATGGCCCTAATAAAGAAAAATTAGAGATTGTTTTAACTGATAAATAATTTTAATGTGATTAATGTAGGGTGAAATTAGTTGATATTTACCAGCTGCAATCATCTGGGCAACATTGCACAGAGTTGCCGCGATGCTGGAGGCATTGCTGGGCCCAGGCACAGGTGTAGCATTGTTGTCTATACTAGCTGCACTATTAGTGGTATCACTTTGGGTTTTGCTTCCACTCTCTGTTGATGGTCCTGATTGCAAGACGATTTCTTGTGCTTCTCCTCCATATCGTCCAGCTATCCTCAAAGAGATCACCTGTTGACATTGCATTAATTAGTGTTACAAATAATGCTAATTAAAACTTGTAAATTAATAGATAATAAAAACTTACTTGATCTCCTTCGACTTGGACTGAGAGTATTCCAAGCTGTTTTAGACTTGCAGAACCCTGGGCTGCAAGCTCTCGTAACCTCAGTGCAGCCTCTTTGGGAATGGAAAACGTTACTCTTACAGAATTCCATGGTTCTACTTTATCTACTCTCAAATCTTGTTCTTTATCTGCGAAAAAAATGTATTTTATATTGTTCATGTTAAGTCAAATCATATATATATTTTTTTATAAACTATCATTTACCTTTACAGACAAGAGATTTGAGCTGATCTACAATGACTTGAAACTTCTCTGGAAATTCAGGGTCCCCTATATCACCCTCGCACGTTATCACTGTTTCAATAAGATCACCATCACTATCTGCCGCCATTTCTAAAATAAAATGTTTACGGTCCATAAATAATGATTACTTAAATAGTACAATCAAATAATGTATCTTTAGGAAATTCATAAAGCGTTCAATTTTTTTTTAATTAGTTTCGTGTATAGTTTCAAAAGTCAAAAACTGTAGAGGTTAGGATATTGAAGTAGCTTGAAATTTACATTTACATTTGTTTTTAATAATGCATTAAATCTACATTTTATCTTAAAATTTATTTTAAAAAGAATCATGCATACTTTTTTAAAACTTACCAACAATTAATCACATAACTACCCGGGTAGCCTGGGACGTCTGCGGGTATCAGTATAATCTCTGCACAGCAAGATGCCCGTTTTACGGTATGCAGTTGAGTGCCCCAACCCCTCCAGTGCTATGAGTTAATTTTTCTTTCTGTAACAAAATAGTAGTAATTTTAATTCTCTAAAGTTATTCAAAATTAAAATTTTATTTTTAAAATCTTTAAAGTTAATGCGGGACCTACTATAAAAATAATTGGTTGAAGAACATGGTTTTGCATTTATATACCAAAGGTTCAACATGTATCATTCAGATAAGATAAAACAAATCACAATTTTATATTCCAATTTACTCTTTCATTCAAGAAAAAATTAACGTAATACAAAGGATTATTAAAAAAATAAAATAAAAAATCTGAGCAAGTAAACCATCTATAGTTACATAAATAGTAGGTTTTCAGCAACAAATAACTATAATAATAATGAAAAGTCTTGTGAAAGAGAAATGCAAACTTTTTTCACTATAGCTGCAATTTGATTTGTATGTTGATTCTATACATTCTATGCATGACAAAAAAACGTGAAGGCACAATAAGTGCTCTGTCAATAGAAAGTTTTCAGATTTTTACATAAAAGAAGAAAAACAAAAGAGAACAAGTTATAAAAAGTCAGTGGCATACACTTTTTCTCATTTAAAATGAAAAAAAAAGTAATTCATAGAAACCAAATTGAAGGTTAGTGATTTGAAAAGTAAAATGATACTGTGAGTCTAAGAACGTAAAAATGACTGCATATGCACATATGATGAATTCCAACACGCAACTATTATCATTTAAAAGAGCAAGTTTTTCTAACCATAATAATCAACAATAATCCTTAATATAACATCGTAACTGGCAAATGAACATAATACCCGCCAATATTACTCTGAATTACGCAGCTCCAAAATGCATATCAGAGCAAACTAGCCATACAAGAAATAATTCATATTAGATTTAGATAACCAAAAACAATGTTCAATAACCAAACAAAAAAAAAAAGAATTTAAAACAATCAAAACCATATTGACATAGATAGATCCACAGAAATCCCAGAGCTACGAACACATGCGACATGCGACTGACTGTAAAGAAAAAAAACCCACACATATTTCCCTCACTTGTTCTTCTCCAAAAACTCCAGCTTCCCCACTGTAGAAGCCCAACAAATGAAAAAACAGTCAACAACATTCACAACTTATTGAAGCATCCAATCGAAGTTCAGCCAAACTTCACTGAAAACAAACTTCCCACAACAAAACACTAACCTTAACAACAAGCCCAGCACCACACTCCCTACTATTATCCGAGTTCCCCAAGCCTCGTTCGGCAAGCCCACGTAGACGTGAAAAAAAGTCAACGGACCTACCAAACCAGTCATCCCGCCCCGCGGATACACCTGTTACCACCCCAGCAGCGGCCTCCTCGTGCACCAAAACACAGGCGGCGACACAGACACACTATTGTACCTCTCCCCGACTAGCCATGTAACTCGCGACGTTGTATAAAAAAGCCGTGACGAGAGAAACAAACCACCGAAAGGGGGAAAAAGGCGAAGAAGAAGCCCGTGTGTCGAATCCTCCCTTGCGCGCACGCAGACTAGTGTATACCTCTCGGCGGCCGTAGTTGCGAGAAAAACCTCTCTCTCTCTCTCTCTCTCTCTATCGCTCTCTCGCTCTTTCCACCATCCGCACCCACACACAGACGCACTTGGCGCGCGCGCGCACACTCACACGCTCTCGCATATATATATACATATATATAGGCGGCTATCCGTTGCAATGGAGGAAGCGAGAAGGAGAGAGAAAGAGGGAGAGCGGGCAAAGCTCCGACAGGTGAAAAACGCGTGTGCAGGCGAAAACAGTGAGATATATACGAGCTGGTGTGAGTGTGGCGCTCGCTCGCTCGCTCGCGCGCGCGTGTGCTCCGAAATGGAAACCGGAGTCGCGGCAGCGGCAGCCCTCGTTGCGCTCTCTCTCTCTCTCTCTCTCTCTCTCTCTCTCTCTCTCTCTTTCTCCCCCAGGAGATGCACTTTCGCGGAGGTTATCGCTCGCTCTCTCGCTCTCACTCGCTCTTAATGATATCGCATGCATTTATACACATATAGACATATCAGACGAAGACAGGGAGCTGGATATCCTCGGTTTAGCTACATCATCTACGGGGTGCAGAGCGAACAAGAAAATCCAAACCCCTCTCTCTCTCTCTCTCTCTCTCTCTCTCTCTCTCTGTAGCTCTTTCTCTCTCTTTCATGCGCGTACACGCACACATGCATATAGGTGCTGTGCCAACACATATAAGAACGGGTACCAGCACCGTGGCGGCTACGGCCCGGTCGCGAACTAGGTTATAGCCGCCCGGGCCTGCACAGCTGTCACGCAGAGAGCCGCGCTTTTCCCCGTGTGCGGCTCACGAACCAGTGCACGCGAAAATGCACGCGCGGATAAATAAGCCAAGAGGCGAGAGAGAGAGAGAGAGAGAGAGAGAGAAGGCTCTAATGCACGTGTAGTTGTGCGGGTATACGTATGTACGTGAGTGCGCATGTACATGGGAGGGGGGCCACCATTTTGTCCCGTCGGGGGAGGTGTACGTGAAGTGGGCGCACACTCTGTCTCTCTCTTACTGTCCCTCTGGTACCTCAACAACTCGCTCTGTCTCTCTCTCTCTCCCGATTGAGAATATGTGGATATGGATGCACCAAGCGCGAGAGAGAGAGAGAAACACATAAAGCACGGGGTCCGATGTGCGACGGCGGGTCATGAAAAAGCTGCGGCTATGATGTATATATAGGTACCTAGAGCAAGAGGAGGAAGGCGCGCATGAGGCGGCCAGACGTTACCCCATTTCAATCGCCGTCTCTATATACTCGTACTACTGCTCTCTTTCTCTCTCTATCTATCTCTCTCTCTCTCTCGCTCTCGAGTAAAGGGCTGCTGTTCCTGTGACCGCTGCAGCTACACCATGTCTATCCTCTTCTGCGATCTATCTATCTATCTCTATCTCTCTCTTTTATTATTTCGGAGCACGCACGCACACACGTATATCCCTGGATATATGTATATACAGTCGTGTATCACTCGCGCGCGCGCGCTTTCTCTCTCTCTCTCGCTCTTTCTCTATATGTATTTCTATCTCTCTCTTGGTCCGTTCCTCGCGCGAGGGAGAGATAGCGCAGCTCCTGCTGATCCCCGACGGCGGGGTATAGAGCTGCAGCCCGACGACGACGACGACGACGACGACGACGATGTAGCGCGCGCGCGCACTCACACACCGAGAGACACTTGGTATATATATGTATACGAGGGCCGCGTGAGTTTTTGCCCTGGCTCACCAGCACAGAGAGGCACGCACATACACATGTAGCTAGATAGACACACGGACACGGGCACTACTCTCTCGTCGGTGTGTCGTCGCCTTCCTGGCGGCGTCGGGGCCGAGTCTGCAGTTGAGAATACTCTCGATATTCTATATGGTCGCACGCTCGCTGCAGTACCACGATCTACTCACTGCTGCTACTGCTGCTGCTGGCGACGTCTCTTCCGTTGGCTCTCTCGATTCTGGGTATAGCACTCACAGCTTCTAATAGCTGCAGGGGCGCGACGACGACGGCTGCAACGATGCCTGCGGAGACGAGTCGCGGATCACGAGGAGCTGAGCGGCGCATCGGGATGCTGATGCTGCTGCTGCTGGGCCAACGAGGCCGTGCGCTGCGGCGGCGGCGACATTATCTCGCGGCGACGACGTTGGAGCGAGCGGACAAGTCGTAAAACGCCATGGACAATAACAAGGTGCCGCCATTTGCAATGCGGCCAACTGACATGCGCAAATCAATCGCGCGGGGCACACTGGGATGGGAACGCGTAACTGGCGCCACGGCCGTTCGCTCGGCGAAGCTTTCGATTCCTCGCGACCCGTACGTGCGCGAGCGGTGCGAGATCGACGGCGCATGAAAACCTTTAACCTAGCTGGATATATATATATATACAAGCTTTTTAGTTTTGGGATAAAGACTGCAGCGGCATCTGCAGGCGTGGATCGCGCCGTCTGCGTGCGTGTGGGTGAGCGGGCGTGACGAGTTGCGTGATCGTCAATTTTGGGGGGCTTTGTCGGCTTGTTTTTTCAACATTTTTCTCGGGCGACTCTGCTTTTCTGTCTGGGAAGCCGAGTTTCAACATCGAATTCACAATATTTGCTTCTCAACGGGCAGGAATCGAGCTTTTCGATGCTTCTTCACTCGCAGAGCGTTTGTTCTCGAACATTTTCTCTGATCGCGTAAAACGTAAAGTCAAAAGCTCGTGGATATGTATAAACAAATGCTTGTTTACTATTTTGCCATTAATCTTATATCGTCTGCTTACGTTGACGAATAACTCCCACGACACGTGCCATTCGATTAGTTCGGCTCCTCAAGCCTCGTCATTGGGGAAAACCCGTCGGCCGATCTTCGGAATTATAAGTATCCGATGATCAGTAGTAACATACTTTTGGTCCTCGTTTCGTTTTATTTTTCAACGTGTACGAGTACACTTGTAATTTAGAATCTGCTCCGTTTCTCATCTCTCCTTTATTCCGCTGAATTTTCCGTCGAAATCTCATCGCCCAAGGCATAAGAACAAACGATAAAGTTCCATCATCAGCGATTTTACCGGTACCTCCCCAAACGCTTTTCGGAGCAATCGAATCATATATATAGTAAGCCGAAATTCAAAGCGGCGAAGTGACGGCGTTGGCGATGGTCAGATATATACGTTACATATACACGCAGGCACTTGTGTACACAGACGTATCGAAACGTAAATACACGCGAGTGCGTGTACGTCGGGAAGAGATCGTTCTCTCTGTTAACCTACCCTGGGTTTTCTGTTTTCGGAGCAGACGAACGAGCGGAGCGAGCGACTCGTCGAACGTCTCGAACGAGTTTGTTGCTCCGGGTATCCTTTTTTTTATTCCTCGAACGTACGGAGACTTGCTCTCTTTTCGATGCGTACTTATAAGTACGTGGTGAGGAGAAGTTTTTGCACGATCATAATCGGTTTCCGTTGGGGGAAGATTGATATTTTAGGGTAGTGGGAGCAATATCTTTGTAGACTGTTTGACAGTCGGTATAGGAATGTCAAAGTTCCATACGAAAGTTAAACGTTTTCTTTTTCACTCTATTTTAGGTCTTTTAATTTTAATTACATTTATATAATTAGATTATTAAAATGCAAGTTTTTGCTTTATAACTTCTATGCGCACCATCCAAGTATTGAAAGTCAATTTGAATAATTGTAAACCTTGTTTTAAACTTTTTTACACAAATAGAATATAGATTGAAATGTAAATCAGAATGCATACACATAATCTATACTTCTCCAATTAGGAAAAGTTATACAGTGCTAGGAAAAAGCTACCATAGTTGTTTAAACGAATCTTTTATTTGAAACATAAATCAAGAAATAATTAATCATAAGACCAATATTCCTCATACTTGTTTATTAAATATTAATTAACTTATGAGACTTGACTGTTTAATATTAATCAAGAATCATGATCAAAAGCTTCTATTATCATGTAACGGAAACATTAAATCAGGATCTTCGATTAACTATACAAGATCACTATTTACATTATAGCTGACACAATTTAGAAATCCTTTGGACCACAAGATTCCATGAGACCAGCTTCACACATGATCTTTAGTTTTGCATCAGCATCATAAGTTCTATAACAAACAATTGTATATTAATAATAAAAATAATTAAAATGCTAAGACATATTATAATTATGGACAAAAATAAAAGTATCTTTACTTGTAGAATTCTGCGTATTGTCGTTTCCTTGGCTCTGATACACCAAATTTCCAGGCAACTCCAGTTGCTACGGAGAAAAGGCAAGCTCCTATAATGGCTGACTTGATCCTGGACTCAAGGAGACGCCTTAACTGGGGCTTTGTAATCGTACCAGCAGCCATCTAGAATGGAAACAAATAATTCTCAGTAAATGATCAACTTTGAATCAATTCATCATTATATATCAACATTTAGATATACATTCATCCGAGTATATGACAGTCGCAGTTTCAAGTTATGTTGACAAAAATAAACTATATTTTTCATTAGATCAACATCAATCTAACTGCATCCCAGTCATTGTAGAACAAACGATATTAAGAAAAACTATAGCAAAAAGGGGAAAATATTACCCAAAAATTACTGATAAAGACATTTACGTTCTATCAAACAGTAAAACCTCACAAAACCTCAAAATCTCGATAAAGTTACGTAACAATTTTATCTCGTCTCGAGCTTAACTAAAGCACAAATCGTTTCTCGGTGAAAATGGAAAAACATCCTTGTCAAGAAGCTTACCTTTTGCTCAGGAAAGTACTTGTTCCCAGGAAATACTCGGTTGTGGAAAAATCTACTGTGCAGAGCAGCAGATGAAAACCGATACACACACACACACACACACACATGCGCATAACCTCGATGGATGGAATCGAGAGAACTCGAAATTCAAGTATCGATCAAAGTTCGAGACAAAAAAAATGACGCGTAACTAGCAACTGCGTAGAAGCTTCCAGATGATCAAGATTACCTTGTTTGGAAATAATAAAGTTTGTCTGGCATTGCCGATTGTAGTAAAATTTTAGTTGCAGCTGATAATAAACATTTTAAAAAGTACGTTAAATTGTAGAATTCGGAAAACAAAGGGATAAATTGCTTACGTCATTTTGAACAAGTTTGCTCCGTTTTCTGACGTCTCAGTGATGTTATCATTTAAGTACGAGATTTGAATTTGGTTAATATTTTTTCGCCTAATTAAGTCATTCAAATACCGAAAACAGTTGTAAAACAATTAGTTTGAATACTTATATGATTAAGAAACAGTAAAAACGAGTATATAAGAATGAAAAACAAAGTTGTTTCATAGATTAAAACAAAATTTTATTAATAAACATATAAGTCAAAAATTCAAGGCTAATACACATTATTGTAGTAGCCATAAATGCTTAGTGATTATCATTCTTAAAATTATATTATCGTACTTATACAATATCAAACTTTTACTTATAATAAGATGATAATGGATAATATTCAATGTACATTTTATTTTATATATTACAAAATATCAAAGTTTATAAAATTACATAGTGCCTTTAATAAACTGTCAGAAAGAGACATTAAGAAACTCATTTTATAAATATATCTCTTTAACAATGATATTTTGGTTAACCCCAGAAATCAACATTTTCTTTAGCAATATCAAGGTTCTCTCTTCGGCTCCTAGTGGCTTTAGTTGATTTTTTAAGATTGCGTTTGTTTACTGCTTTCTTTTCACGTCTCACTAATTCCATCTTCATTCTTCTTTTGATTTGATCTTCTGGAATAATTGTGGATGCAGTACTTCTCACATCATAATTTGAGTCTGTATCATTTTGTTGTTCTGCTGAAACTTGAACTAATTCAGGTACCTCATCATGTACTTCAGACTCTTGATTAGTTTCACTAGATTCTACATTGTCTTCATTAGTTGCTACAGCTGGTTCTGGAAATAAAACCTTTTTCTCCACTTCTTGCTTGTTTGATTCCGAGTCTTGATTCTCAGGCAATACTGTCTCTGTGTCAGCAGCTTCCTCTTGCTCATGAGAGTAATCACAAGTGTTCAAATAAGCATTAATAGTAGAATTCAAGTTTGGCTTTACTTCGATTTCCAGTTGTGCTAATTTTTCCCGTGCTTCTTCTGGATCCTCCTCATCCTCCTCCTCATCATCAACATCATAATCCTCTGCATCACTGACTGTTGGCGAGTGCAGCTCCACCTTTGGATGCTTTTTAGCCTGCTCAGCATCGTTATTGACAATATTCTTAAATATTGGATACATGGAGCTTTCATAATCAAAGCGCCTTCTGAAAAATTCTCGAATACAAAAGACATCCCTTTCAAAGTACACTTCTGCTTCCTCGTGCTCAATAGATATCATCTGTGGAAAATCAATGAGAATGGGCTTTTCATCGTGTGTGATCATGATGTTGAACTCGTTGAAGTCTCCATGAATGACTCCGTGAAGAGCCAATCTGCAGATGAGATTCATGAGGTCGTTGTACAGCCTCTCCTTGTTCTCCACTTCACGAACATTACACAAAGGTATACCATCAACCAACTCCATGATGATACAGTGTCTGTTAAAGTCTATGGGCTTAGGAACGGGGAAGCCTCTATCATAGAGAGCTGTCATGTAAGCAAACTCTTTGGTCGCCGACACTCTTGACAGGTACAGCCACGACATGTGTTTCCTGTGTTGATGATAGTCTCTCTTGTTCTTCACCTTCCTGAAACAAGTTCTGCCCAATCTGTGGAGCTTCAAACAGTAGGGAATCTCCTCGTCCTTCTTCTGCACGACGTAGATGTTCGACTCCTTACCGACGCCGATCTGGTTGCCGAAACTGTCGATCAAGCCACGTGCGGTGAGCGTCTTCAACGCCAAGTAGTCGTAGCCCAAATTCGTGAGCCTGTAGCCCTGGTACTGTTTCGTGGCTTCGTACATGAGCAGCCTGTGCTTGCAAAGCTCTTTCAGAATCTTGTGCAGTCCGCCGTGATGCAAATTTGCGATCTGAGCAGCAAGAGTCATGGAGACCAGCTCGTGATTCTTCATGCCCATCTCGATCGCGGTGAGAACACGAAAGTCCTCTTTGGTGAGGTATCGCATCATCTTGACGTCCAGCTTACCCATGATTGCGGTGCTTTGATGTTTTACAGTTCCTGCAGAGTTATGAGTACACAAAACAAACTTCGGTAAACAGTGTAACCTCAAACGTAGACATAACACGCTGCCTTATGACACCGTACGTATGTTGCACGAGCACGAGGCGTCCCTGCACTCTGCAGCAGGCTGCAGACCAGCAGTCGGTGCAAAATTTTATTTTCGGGTTTCAGAGCCCCCTACTGGATAAAGTGCTTGACTGCAGACTGCGTATAGTGCGTGGGCTTTTGAATATCGTTTTGCAACGATAATTGTTGATTCTATGTTTAGGTATACCTAAATAGATATACTTATGTTAAGGGAAGGGAACGATTACGCATATATTTTTTTACGATAGCATTTGGTATTTAAATTAACAATTTTTTATATGATTCTCTTCTTCAAGAATTAAGATATAATAAAATTTGAAATTTTCATTAAAATTGCCATCATCTGGAATTAATTCCATTTGATAGTGCTTATACTCAGCAGTAATTATCTTACTTCATCTTGTCAATTTTTTAAACAACCCATATAACTGACGATTACATTAATTTATTTGCATTCTCAATCTAAAGTTGTACAAATAAGCAGTTAACTTTGAAATTAAGCTACATAAAGATAAAAACTGCAGTAGTTTAATTATTACGACGTGATATCTTATCATTGCTGTAGTTCCCCCTTTTGATACATTTTTTGAAGTTCATTATTTTTTAAGCTTACCATATAATTGTTATTTATACAATTGTTATTTATACAATTATATTTAGTCATCGTTATTTTAGAAAAATTAGAAGAATGTCATTTGAATTTCTTTTAAACATCACTATCTACGCTCTGCAGATAGTACATGCGCCATACACGCTTCAATATCTCTCTCTCTTGTGGAATAAACAAAACCGTTTTCATCAAACAAGTCGTTAAATTCAAAAATATATCTCGATCCGGTTATCAATCACGTCATAGTAGTTAATGCCGAAACTAGTCAGGCGATTAAAAATAATTTGATTCGTTCGCGTTGTACGTACTCTCGACGCTTTCAATGCATCTAAATATTTGTTTATTTATAATTTTTTTTATGAAAAAATGCCATATTTATGCACAATAATACAAAAACTAGTTTGCGAATCATTTGATAATATAAAACGGTGCTGCATACGATACAAAATGCTTTAAATTGCTCTTACATTACGATCCAAGCTTTATTATTCAGTTTATTCGCTATCAAAAAAACCTCATTAACGAAAGAGGCCGACCTTCGACAAGACAAAAGCCTCTTGCGCTCTTCCGAAGCGTCAATGGCAGAAAAGCTGCATATAACTTATATATCGGTCGGCAACAAACCCGCGAAAAAGAACCTACCAGAACAAGTCTCATCATCTCGCTTCCTCCATAGAAAGCCTTCCCTCACACCATAACAACCCATCGACCGTAATTACCCTCCAGCACTCACAGCATACAGACATGCGCAAAAACCCGTCCCTCTCTCGCAAATAACAGGTTCCTCCCCTACCGACCGTACTCCCTTCCCGCCCCCCCCCTACGAAATACAGTAGTAACAGCTAGTCAGCTGCCATCCTTATTTTCCACTTCCAACTCCGCGCATGCGCAGTAGTAGATCTCGTTGTTCTCCTCCGCGCGAGCTGTTCTCGGCTCCGATCATCGCGCAGCTAGTAGGCTAGTCCACGACGGGAGAGCGACGAGGCGCTCGCGCGCACCACGACTCTCGGTATCGTGCGCACTGCGTTGTTGTACATCTGTGTCAAAAAAAAAAAAAAAAAAAAAAAAAGAAATAAACGCAGACGTCGTGTCCTGGAGGCGTTAAAGGCGCTCGAGGACAAACATCGCCTTGAGGCAGGGCTCGAGAAGGGACAGCTGTTTGTGTGCGCTAGTGTGATATATGCTTCTATGCGAGAATTTTCTCCCCGTGCGTGAAGAGTAAAAAAACAGTGCGCGTGTGTGGGAGATCTCCATCTCTCTCTTTCTCTCGGTTGCTGCGAGAGGACGTGCTCCTCTGGAAAAAAACACGCAGTATATATACAAAGAGACGCTAGCTCGCGCTTGCGCTCACAGAGGAGTTTCTTTTTACTCTCTCGATACCCGCATTATGAGTATCATCTGCTTATAATCGTTTTGTTCCGTCTCGCTGTAATCTGCATCAGCTATCGCGCCCGGAAGGATTTCACTTTGCTGGCTGCAGCAGCAGCTGCAGAGACGCACGTCACACGGACAGCGAGCTCGCGTGTGGGCGACTCGCGTGTGTCATCGTCGCAGGACGAGAGCATCGCACAGGAGCGATATACCGAGAACCCGCGCGATATATAGTTCGCGAATATAAGCGCGAGTGCAGTTGCACCTAGCCTGCACTCGTCCGGTGCACCTGCCCTTTGGAACAATTGGAGAAGGAGAAGGAGCGGAGTATATAGAGGATCGAGGGGCGGACTGACTGTGCGAGGAGAAAAAAAAACAACAAAGTTCAACGCGAAACGGCGCTACGACGAACGCACTTGAATTGGAAGGCCGCGATTCAGGTACGCGAGCACCATTATCATTCTGCATGCGTATCTTTTTCTCTCTCCCTCTATGCATATATGTGTGGGATATGTATGTACGTATATATATACCGCACAGGTAAATACGAATACGCAGGCTTGTATATAGACAGGACAGTGTGTGCTCGCATGCATTATTGAAGCGACGTGCCGTACGCGCTTCCGCCTATCCTCTGGGCGATTTTTCGTCGACGTTCCCCGGAAGAGCGCGCCGAAGTGTTCTTACATAATCCGCCCGATGAGTCGTTTTTTTTCCTCCGGAAAAGTGAGCTTTCCCAATGAGAGTTTCCAGATATCTGAAATGTAAGGGCGCCGTGGCAACAGCGCAGTACGATGATGGAGAGAGGGTTAAATAGGTCGACGTACTGGCCATTGTCTTCTGCTCCGAAATGAAGGAAGAATAACAGAGACGTATACTTATTCAGCTGAGTGTGGGTGTTTGTGTTCTTTTTTTCTGCGTCCTGTTTTTTTGCCTTTGGGGTTCCTTCTGGGATTTCCCAGTACTGCCTAATTCATTGGAGAGAGATGTTATTGTGTACTCGGTATTGAGAAGTCATGATGCTGTTTATCTCGAGATGTGTTAATGAATTTGTTAGAAGCTGGCTATCGTGGATTTATTGAGGTTATTATACGGTTGTTGTCGGATTTCATAGAAGGGATAAGTGTTGTTCTGGTTAGGCGATGTATGTAGGGTGTTGTCATGGTTTTCTTAAGGTTTCTTTGTAATGGGTAATTAACAACTGTGATTTTATATGCAAAACATAAGATTGAATATTGAACTTTGGTATCGATAAACGATTGTGCACTCTGGAAAGCAGCTCTATCAACAGAATTTGGATATCAATGAATCATTATTTATTAGAGAGTAGTTATCAGAATAAAGATAGTTTCCAAGCAATGTTTAACAAAGACTGATTCTGATTTTATCTTGCGCTTGTATCTTTTGTATATTTATAGGAGCAATTTCTAGATCAATGTTAAATGTACGCATCTTATAACATAGGAAGCAGAAAATGACAACATTGACAGTGTTGATTCATTTTTCAATCACTCAATATGTTGTCTTATAAAATGGAGGCTTTTCATTTAATAAAAATAAGCAACATTACACAAGTGTTATGAATTATCAATTATGAACTTGAAAATGAAAACTAAATATTATTTAAGAAAATTCAATTAGTTATAAGCTATAACAGTCTGTCTTAAACTTTTTGCCAGGCACATTACCATATAGAAAATTAAATTTATGGAAAGATTGATTTCTATTAGCAGACACCAATATCCGCTGCCTGAACATTACAGGCAGAACATTTTTTTTGAATTGTCAATTTCAGCTCGTATAAAGTTGTTTTCTACATAAATGCTTGGGGTGAAAGACATGCATGTCAAAAAATTGATGCATTCCTTACTAAGATTATCAATTCTAGATATGATATTTATGAAATAACAATTTTTATACAATTCTATTAGCTCTTCACATACTGCATACCCAGCAGTCAGTAATTTTAAGGGTGTTTACATAACACTTGCATAATAATTTTTTTATTATTGTAAGAATCTTAACTTGAAACTTTCACGTAGAGTCACAAGATGTTGTATTTAATGCTGCTCTGATAACTTATCAAACAGAAATTTATCATTCCAGATTCCAATGGCATCATTGGAAAGAAGAGGACTGATTATTTTGAACGCAAATTAAATTCTTCCTGATAAAATTATGTTGGGCCATCAGTAATTAAAAGAGAGTAGACTTTTGAATTTCCTTCAAATAAATTTTAAATAAGCCAATTCAAATTATGTCGACATTGTTTAGATATCGATGATGGAATGATTGACTAATGTAGGTTGCATGCCTGTCTTTGGTGTCATGATGTCAGTCATAAATTTGGTACTTGAACTAGGACATTTATCTGCACTGAGTGCAAAGATTCTTGTATTAACTGGTACATTATAGATGTTATAAGCACACCATATTGCATTTTTACACGATCAACTGATCGTTGATCTTCAAATTAAAATAACAAATTTGCTTTGCTTGGTATGTACACAGAGTTATGCAACTGTGTAAATCAAGTTATTTGTGATTTAATTTTGCAAAAAAATATCTCATCGATAGAATCTAAAATTAGAGGCGATTGCATTAGTTTGCTTCATCTCCGAGTACTCCTGCACCTAATGCTTTGGCATAACTATTCTTTGCATTACATATATATGCTACAACAAAGAACTTGAAAGGATCAAGTATTGCAAAACGATTTTGATTTTTTGCCAAAATATGCAGAATTCACGTAACGAATGCACGCGCGAAATACTTGAAAAAATAAACCACAGAAACTTACTTCTGCTAATTATACAAGAGAAAGAGTGCAGTTGGAATATTTTTTTAACTGTCTACTTTCAGAACATTGTCGATCAGTTAATTTACACATGACTGTTTCCTCACTTTTTGCTAATGAAGCGTTCTAATGCGGAAACTCGTTTGTCAGAGAGAGAGAAAATCCATTTTATTAGTATGACGAAATTGTGTAGCCTTGTTAGTGCCTTATTTAATTGTGAAATGCTTATTTCAGTAACACCTTCTTCAAAATGATATTATCGAACTCTAAATTTTGTTTTATCTCGAATAACACGAGTTGAACCCCATTAGGTATATTACAACACTCATATCCATTCATTACATTCCAGTCATTTTCGTAATAATAATTGCATCCCCACGTGTACACATTCACGAACGTGTTCGTATCATCCATATCTATTTGAATAATCATAATTATCATACGCACACAAAGATTGCCGCAGATATGAACTTACAAACATCTCTTCTCTTTCGTATACTTATTTGCTCAATTAAATTACAAAATATGAAACATCAAAGCAGCCTTTGTAGAGAAATGAAAAGAATTACATGAAAAGAAAGACAGCATTCGTGCAGTACTATTATATTTGCTTTATTTTTAATATACACTGCGATACATACTTTCGTCGTTGATATTTAATGGTTGAAGAAAGCGTGTATGTACGGATACGACGGCGTCGACGCATCTAATTATAGAAAGTCCGCTTAGGGGAGAGTCGAAAAACGAAATACAGTCGATCCGTTGCACCAACTTTTGGGCAAGTGAATTTAAACACTTTCTTGTTATATGTATGCACGTGCACGTTTTTGCATATGCCGTGTGTGTGTGTGTGTGTGATCGTGAATTTCATATGCAATCATATCATCGTATTGTTTTCCTGTATTATCTCTTCAATTTCCGTAATAGAGCAACATCAATACGCCTCCCTTATGCAATTAAATATTTCGAGCGATGTGTATACGTGTACACATAGGAATTAGTTATAATCGAATTTACAATGACTGGCTAAATCAACAAACAAGCAGCTCTAATCGAGCAACAAAAGGTCAGATATCATACAATATAAAGCCGCAGACGGTATCGTCTGACAGCCGACTCATAAAAGAAAGCACCTCGCGGTCAACGTGTTTTTTCTTTCTACATTAATTTATCAATCCAACGAGTGTATGTACAACAGCTCCTAACGTACGATCCAATTATACTACAAAACACACGGTCCAAGGGTGTATAAATTGTTCTCCACTGTATTCTTCAAAGAGTATGACGTAACTCGCGCACGTGCTTACCCAATACTTATATATATATATATATATACACACTGCAACGATTCTCTGCAGCTGTTGTGATAAACACACGAGAAGGTTCGAATCTGCTTTTATCAATACATACATATGTGTGCTCGTCGTCAATTTCGCGAGCAATTTCGTCACAGCGAGAAAAGCTCTCGTTTCCTGGAATGTCTCGTGCGCGCGATACACTCATCGCCTGATGCATAAATGTATATCTAATTAATCCGTGTATAGCCGAAGGTATACAGAAGCATAGACGATTCGTTTGGTCACTTGTGTGAAAATCCTTCGCGGATAGAGCGGCAAAAAGTGTTTACGGCTTAACTTGTATAGCCTCGAGGCTTGTGTTTCCGAGCGCGTGCAAACTGACGCATCTATTCTCTTTTTCGCAATTAACGAGATGAAACCGGTCGTCATCGTCGGCTCTCTCTCTCTCTGGCGGCCGTTTCACATGTATAATATACCTATATACATAGAGCTCACATCCTGAACGACGCCGGTGTGGATCTATCTGCATAATACGTATATGGACGTGGGTAATTTACGGGGAGTAGCGACGTATTATATTTTTCCGACGCTTGGCTTGTGCAATTGCCCTTAAAAAGTTCTAAATTTAGAGCCGGCGTGTGCGCGCTGCCGTTCAGCGATATATGGGAGTGTCGGTGTACTTATACGCGGCATATTTCTTTTTCGAGATACGGCGATGGTCGGAGAGGCTCTTCGAAAACCTGATAAATGGAAAAGATAATAACGCGGTTCGGAATTCCTCTTATTTTTTCTCTTAGAAACCTGCTACGAATCCGTCCGTGAAATAATTTTTGAATATCTTCAGACGCTGTTCCGTCACAGCACGTGACGCACATTGAAGATTAGAAGCTCGACTCGTGGAAGAAATCTCGCTTCCCAAAAAACGCGCACAATTATCAACCCAAAGCAGCCCACCAACTCTACTCCCACGCAAACCAATTGTTCTCGTCTCACAGCAGCTTCGCGTAATCGAATTTTTCTTCACCCAACGCGCACTCACGACTCGCACCGGCTCGAAAAATTTATCGCACACAATAGCATTACGTAACAGCTCGGAAAAACGTGTGCATTGAAAAAAAGAACCTTCTCTCCTCTGGGGGACGGAAAATGCACCGGTACGAGCGGCGGGTGTATACTCGACGTGTGTTCCATTCGTCATTGGTTTCTTATCGTCGACTGTAGGCAGCGAAACTCGCGCGATCGGGAATTATTGAGCAGCTAGTTATCGATGCGCAGACGGTGCGCGTGTTGTGCGCTGCGGGCATTGTTTCGTTTCGCGGTTGGGAAAATGCGAGAGTTTAAATGTTCGTTAACGGACGGATGTGTGTATAGGCCGAGTTTGGTCTTTAAATACGGTAGTTGATAAAAGTAAGGTGAGATAGTGGTTTCCTGCTGTATAGTTTTATATAAATTGTTTGAAATAGTTGAAAAATAAGTAATCGTTTCTCATTTTCATCCGGAGAGATTCCTTAGAAGGACGTTACGTAAAGGAAGTTATCGGCACACTTCGCGAAGCGTAAATACGGATTTAATACTTCCGCTCCTTCGAGCTGATAGCTAATATCGAAAAAGAGGGTCATAACTTTTTCACGCCGCATGATATCGAAATAGATTCGCCCGTCTATGAGACTTTTTTCCCACGAGTTTTTCCACGATGACTCGCGCTTCCGACCTTGACTTCTTCCTAACCCAAGCTCTCTTGATAAAGCTCATACTCACAATCGCTTGTTTCTTTTTTTTTCACGTGTTGCAGGGGACTGCAATCGCAGTCCATCGGAGCGACGGCGATCATGGAACAAATGCTTGCCCTGAGCACACAAAATCCATTGTCGCTGCTGGTTAAATTCGGCATGATGGCATGGAACAATACCTGCGGCATCGAGAACTGCTCCGGACACGGCGAGTGTCACAACGGGACCTGCCTCTGTGAGGTGAGCTCTATTTTTTATTGGTTTATACATGTGTGTGTGTGCCGATACAAATTATCGGCGAGTGACTCAGCGAGGAAATTGGCTTGGGTTTTATGTTTTTATTTTCAAAGCTTTTGACTTATTTGCGTGATTTTTTTTCTATGCAAATCGAACTCGCAACCACACGGAGAAAAATTTTTGATGAAAAATTACTATACTTTTCATCAATCGGGGGACAAACTTGATCTATGGGGGAATTTTAATATATTAACATCAATATTTATAATGTTTATATAATTTTATAACATGTAGCTTTAAAGAAACTGCTCTGCAGTATAGCAAAAATTATGAAAAACAAGTTACGATATACGCTCATATACGTTTTAACACGTAGTATAGTAAAATTTGTGGTAAGTTTTCAACAAAATTTATTTATAGTTTGAAAAATAATAAAGTACTAATAATTGAAATTTCTAAGTAATTTATTTATAACCTATCATAAAAATCAATAATTGTTAGCTTAATGTATATTGCATTTTATTTACAGATCGTATTCCTTAAATCTCGATATTCAATCATTCATATATTTGACGTTAGGGGGCATCTCGTAAAGTCTACTCGCAAGTGATGAAATTACTTTGCGATCGGTATATAAGAAAAATAAAAATCAATGTATTTAAATTGTTCTGCGATAGCGAAATTGCGTAATTAGGTAATTTGTTTGCGATATATGTACACATTAGGGTTTAATATAATTGTATCTGTATAAGCGTTTGAAAATGTGTGAAATGTAAGAAGTGCTTGCGTTGTGAGCAAAAAATCGAACAACGAAAATTCCTCTAGAACCAAACAAGAATGCTATGAATGCTAAAATAGATACTAAACTTTTGTGTTTTCATAAAATTAAAAAATTCTCAAGTTCCATAAAATTGATTACATAGTATAACAAAATTTAATGTGGAGTATAGTAAAATTTGATGACTCGAAATTTTACTATACTATGTATTAAGATTTATTATAATTCAAGTTTGTCTCCTCTTTAGTATGTAGTATAGTAATTTTTAATGGGAATTTTAACAGTATTTACTGATATATTTTTCTCCGTGCAGTTCCGTATATGTATTATTTACCGCGACGTTTTGCAATAACGTAAATAGAACAAAAGATAAAGAAAGACTGAATAATCTTTGCGATCTTTTTCGCAGATTCGATTCGACGGTCCGGAATGTCACATTCCGAACTTCAGCTACTACATCGCCTTCGCGACCATCTTCTTCGTCCTGGCTTTCGTCTGTCTGGTACAGCTGGTCATGTGCATAGTGGCGGAATGGCAAAGAATGAAGGCGCCATCGTTTTTACGCGCATGTCGCGTAACCACACAGAAGGTCCTCTACTTCGTCGTGTTCCTGGCGTCGCTTATTCGAGGCGCCTACTTCACATCTCCGGTAAGAGCTACATACTTCTATCATACGCATACACTCGCTTGTTCCGAATGATAAGCTGTCACGTATAGCTGTCAGACAGCTTTACGAGGCACTGGAAGTGTATGTTTATTGAATTTTAATGACTGTGTAGTTTTGCCGGGCAGCTGCTATCTTATCTCGCGCGCGCGAAGAGACTTCTTTTTCTCTTCTCTCATGTATGTCGAGTGTGTGGAATCGAGAAGATTCTGCGTAGATCGTTTATTACACGAGGAGTAATAATTTAGATTTAAAAAAGTAATGTTTCGATGATGAATTTTGCAGAACGCATTCAAGGCCGGATGGACGAGAAGCTTGGTATCCGCGTACTATCCCCTAGTACTGAGCGGCGCTTCCCTGATCGTCTGCTTCTGGGCGGAGGTCTTTCACTTGCGTGACATACGCACCGACAAGCCGCAGTTTCTCTCCAAATCGTTTTTAGCCTTCGTAGTCTTCAATTTCATTACCTACTCCCTCCTGCTGACCGAGTTCATCACCGCACAACTGCATGATCAGGAGGATCAGGTACGTGTCTTCTGTAGGCTCGTTACATAAAGCGACTATCGGGTTACCTGCAGACGAGATTCGCCAACGTATTTTTCTCTTCTTTTTATGCAGCAGAGCTTTTACACGCACATCTTCAATGGCTGCTACGCCGTACTGCTTTTCATCGTCGTCATATTCTTCCTCATCTACGGAGTAGAGGTGTTCTTTAAGGTGAGCCAATAGCTTTTCTCGCCTTTTTGCCTGCTTTTGCGCAGTTTTAATGCAATGTGCGGGATTTCATACGCGCAGGTCCGCGGCGGCTTTCTGAGCGAGCATCAAGTGGCGTCGATCGCCACGAACAAGAGAACGCCCGACGACCCGAACGCGCGCGAGGAAGATCCAGTGACGGCGAAGCTGTTTGATCCAATTCCAAGTACTTCAGCGGATTCATTGCAGCAGCAAGTGAACACATCGCAGCTTCATCAGTCGAGATTCGGCTTGCTCTCGCAAGCCTTTATGCTCTTCATTGTCGTTGGATTTCTGTTCAGCGAAACCCTCAGTGAATTTTGGAAGACCAAGTGAGTCTTTGCATCATTATTTTTTTTTCTCCGTTCTGAGAAACGAAACTTGGATTATTAACGCTATGTCGTGTCGTGACTTTGCAGAGTTCCACTGTACAGCAGAAACTGGCACGACGTGGTATTCCGTGTGATCGAGGTCGGAGTCGCACTCTGGTTCCCTTGTGTGCTATGGAACTGCATGAGGTAAATTGGTCCACTCCGCTGACAATTACTTCTCGTTTATTAGTCGTCATAAAGCACGCATAGTTTAACGCCAACGTATATTCGTTTCAGTCCCGAACAATTGTGGATCTTGAATCCCAAACGGATCCTCAAGCGATTGGACCTCGAACAACCCAAACACCCGAAGGAGATCGAGCTGCAGGACAAATCAAACCTACCCGAATCCGAACTATTAACCGACAACGCTTCCATCAGCAGCAAAGACTGTTGGATTTGTTACGACAGCGAACGACAAGACGCTGGTCCGCTGATTCAGCCGTGCCGATGCAGAGGTGACGTTAGTGCTGTGCACCATGACTGTCTGCGTCGATGGCTCGTCGAGGTACGTTTTTATGTAGTAAACGCTCGCGCGATTCTGAGAGGGGGAAAACGGCAACGCATCCTTCCCTGTCAGCTTTGAATGAGACGAAGTGATTTATTGAGCGACTACTATACTCGAGCGATAAAAACGTTGACTATAGCGTAGCACTTTATATTGAAGTACATCTATGGCCTACCAGCTGAGCAGCACACATTATTTTACACTGATTTATTAGAATTATGAAATTTATCACTAGATCAAGTAGATTGAACATAGCTGTTTAAGTTTCAATTATGAAATAACATTTTAATTTTAAATCCATTGCAGAGCTCAACAAGCGTAGACAGCCTTACGTGCAAAGTCTGCAATACAAGATATAACGTGGAGCACGCAAGTCGCTTGGACTGGCAAAATGGTCTGACTCCTCGTCACTGGCTGCAAACAATTGGTATTGTCGTGACAATGTGTGGTTCATCCGCTGCAGCGTGGATACTAATTCAGCTCGTCGAAGATCCAATCATAAGAATGTTGGCAGCTGGCGCAGCGCTTCTTATTATGTATGTTTGCATAAGGTATGTATCATTTTGCACATGCAATGCTTGACATTCTACAATGTGGTACTAATTTCGCTTGTCTAGTTGATCAATGCTTTGAGCAACTGTAACTATATTAAATTTTGTTAAATAGTAAAATTTAAAATAGTTTTTTCGCATTATATATCTGGGTATGCAATTTATTCAATTCTCTTATAAAATACTATGTTTCAAAAATGTATCAGTTCATTTCTCTTCTGATTCAGTATCCTCTAAAATTATTTTGTACAAATCTTTACAAAGAAAAGTGACTAATTCAAGGATTTCTATAGATTTCTGAGTCTCAACACAGTCGTGGCTTATCAGCGAGCCAAAATTTCGTCCTTGAACATCGTCAGTGCAGAAAATACCCTTGGAGCTCAAGTCTCGACGATCAGTCACAGTGTCTCTGTCGACTTGGCAAAGTAAAAAGAAAGAGTGTAAGAAAAATCGGAAAGAGAAAAAGAAAGGCAACGTCAAAAGTGTAATTATAAACCATATCTATTTTCAAGGCGTTTGTATAAAGACAATTTTATTCCCATGTCGTAACGAGACAAGACAAAATTGACAAGATGTATTTTTTATTTAACACAGTGCTGTTAAATTTAACTTAGCAAGTATGAAAGTGAAATAATCGTTTATGATTAACCATGAAAAAATATTTATTTATTGATTTATGAGAAATTTTTGTAATGGTCAAATGGTGAGTTGCGTAAGTCTTTGGGTTGTGCTAAATCATCTTCGATGCGTTGTGTTGATTCAAACACAGAACATTAATTGTTTCCTAAATTATTATAATTTTACATACTATATCATAATACGGGGTTTTCTCGTTCGACTTTCCAAAGCAATACATTGAGTAGTACTACAATCATCATTTATCCAATGTTGAATCTAAAATGTTTGTTACATTTTCTTTTGAAAAAGAAAGATGTAAAGAGATGAATCATTGATTATTGCATTATTATGCAAACTAAAATTTATTGTTGACTTGTGAAACTGTTTGAACTGATTTGTATGCCTAAAAGAAGCTATAAGCGTGATTATCGTGCTATTCTTATTGAACAAAAATTAAAAATCTCGATTTAAATTTTGTATGAAGACATTACGTTATTGAACAAAATTTTTAAATCCGAATTCTCCCCATCATAAATTAGAAGAGGTTGCACGCATGAACATAAAAATGAATGTGTAATTTACGTCTCGAGGTTTTAACAATATAAGGTCTTGTGTAAGTGACTGACAATTCATTGAAGAAGACAGATAAATTGAATTTTTTGTAAAGTTTCAAACTAAGTATATATTTAATCGTATAAGCTGAGACCATAAAAAAATTTAGCGTAGAATATGGTGCAAAAATCAGTTACTCCGATCTGTTTACGACTTAATAATCGAAGCGATTAGATGTATGGTCAGTAGATTGCGATTGTACTGCAAAAATCTTACGTGGTCAATATAGTTGGAGGTAATGTAAGTAGAGTTATTACTACCAAACGTAGCATTGGTAAAATATACTACTTAAAGAAGTCTTCTTAAACTTGACTATATATACATATATTTATTATGATACTGTATAAGTATCCAAAACAATGGATATTGTTTTATTATTTATCAGGATACGTAGACAAAGACAGCTTGTCTAAGATCTGTTTTCTGTCCGTTGTACTAAAAGTAGTAGAACTATCTTGAAAAATCATGTTTCTAGCTGTTCCTTTTTAAATTCTTAAACCGACTTAATTATAATTATCTACACACTCTAAATTCTTTGCAGAGTACAAGAAATCAAAAATAAAACCTTTCATCCTGGTGAAAAATTATGCATATTCTCAAAAATTCAAAAGCTTATATTCAAAAGAAATGAAATAAAGTAAAATAATAGAAGGCATTTTAACATGATTTTTCTCCGAAATTTTTAAAAGAATGATTCTATTTTCTTTATGAAAAAGGAAGTACTTGGATACATTCTTATAGATTTAATTTAACTCTGATTCACTCTGAAAAATTTAGATTGTACAATCGCATAAGTAAAAAAGTACTACGTTAATTTTGTAGTACATTTTTCTAACCTTCTTAATACTCTATTCAACTGAAAACTTTATTTATATGGTGTACATATTATGCTAACAATAATATTATTGGTAGTTGTAAGCTCTGTGTTTTCTACGTAAAAGTGGTAAAGGTTAAGAAAGAGGTGATTTTTGCGCTTAAAATATTTGTGATCAAAAAGCAGCATTTTCTTTTCAATGTTTTAAAGATTTGTACAGTTCAAACTTAGTATATATTCCAAAAAAAGAATATTTTTTTAAAAATCTATATTTTTGGTTTAAATTGGAACAATTACAATTTTGTACGTTGAATACTGGTTTTTATTGTATAAATTTATAAAACAATTAAAAAAAATCATTTGCGACCAATTTGTAAACGAACTGACTCTGTTAATTGTTATAAATATCTTCGATACTTGTTTCTACTTTGAGTGTGTTATTGGTTTCAGCTAGTTACAAGAGTGAAGAAAATTTACTATTCAACTTTTTTCAGTAAATATCATCTAATAAGTATACACTTTGAACGTGTGTAAACTGTTATTGCAAATCAGTGATAGTAGTAAAAAGTCTGCACTCTGGTAACGTGAAGAGTATTTGCTACCATAAGTAATGCAAAGCGATAAATATTCTTGCCTTGCATATTACAATAGTTTTATATATAGTACAGCAGTTTTAAGTATTTCAATCTGGTGCGATGCTTGAGTTTATTATTTCTTTTCTACAGAAACAGTTTAGCGTAAGAGAATAATAGTTTCCTTATCCATAATCCCTGAAAAGCATATAATGCAACAAGATATTTGTACACACTAAAAAGCCAAGAAAACATAGTGATAAGCTGTGATAATACAATATGTATAAATTAGCGAAATAAACCTCAAATAAAATTAATGATAAAGCAAATGAAATAATGTCTTTTTTCCCTGATAGCATCCTAATTTTTTTTTTTTTTTTTTTAAATAATATTTGTTTGTATTTCTTAGCAGTTATATGTATAATGATTCGTAACACTTTATATAGCAATAAAAAAATGAAATGAACTAATTTATGGAAAATAATGGTAATAATAAAAAAAGGAATTTAGTTATTATTGATGTAGTTTTGTATGATAAACATTTACTATTAAAAATTAAAGTAGAGTAATATACATACAATTATTCAAAATAAAACTATTACAATGAAAATAAATTAATTTGCTTAGCATGATACTCATTAGGTTTACAAATTATTATTTCTGCAGTGCTTCTATGACGTAATTTTATAGATAGATAGTTATTCGTAAAGTATATCGTAAAATAATATCAAAATTAATTTCATTTTTTATTCATAAATTTTAACAGAAAATTAAAAAATTATAATATATAAAATCAAAAACAATTCGTAATCTTGTTATATAAAGAAAAGAAAGAAATGTTTTTAACTAAAAGTATCTTTATGTGGAGAAATAGAAACAGTAGTAAAGTATTGTAGAAATATTTTTTCTTATAATATTTTTCAAGTATTTCCCTATCTTTCTACATATTTGCTTTAGCATACATATTCTATGTGGTTTTATTATAAATCAATGGATTTGAAAGGTTTGGAGTGATTTTGTTTATTAATTATTCATTAAGACAATTACTTAAGTATTTACGAGAGATACATGTTACCAATTAAATCGAATATTCAATACTTAGTGTAATATTATAGATATACAAATACAACAGAACTAAAAATGTCGTGTAACGTTTATTTTCTAAAATTTTAATTTTTTTTTGTTTTGTTTTATTTCGGTCATTGGTACTCGTCTCACGCTCTCTCATACGCAACACACGTTCTCTCCGACGAGTTTTCCAAGTGTACATTCTGTGGAAACAATGTGGTGGTACATTTCTTGTAAACTGTCATCGCTCACATTGGGATACGTGGTAAATGCACTCAGTGATTTGATGTTTCAACCTATGCTAAAAAATTATAATATATAAATACACATATCTCAATGATGATAATTGCTTTACTATTTCCTTATAGGATTATACATCTGATAAGTGGCATAACGTGCATAGTATATCTGCAGTGTGAAATTTGTTTTATAATAGACAAACTATGTCGCAATTAATTTATTATTTAATAACAAGTAACATCACTATTTACGATACTGTATTGAAATGAATTATATTTACCTGCAATGCCGGCAATTGCTTCCGATGCAAAGTATTTCACGTCAACGTCAGTATCTGTGTTCAATTTATCGAGTACTGGTTTGACTTGTGTCTGTACTGCATTAGGTTTTAGATGCGGTCCGATCCGCTGAAGTGTCTTGGCAACGTTAAATCTTACATTTGCTACATTATCGTTAGCCATGGCCAAAACAGTAGGGAGCATAACTTCTGTCGTGATTTCTGGGCCACAAACTTCGGCTAACACCTGCAATTGAAATTGGAACAAATAAATCAAACTATAAATGGAAATCCTAAATACGCATTGTCTGTGATTCTGCGCCGTAAACAACTGCAAATAGATCTTGACGAATAAATACGAAATCGTTTCGAACTTACATTGATGCAAAATAGGCAAGTCATTCTATGAAGGTAATTTTGATCCCTGGACATTGCCAGCACTTTTGGAATTACTGTGTTCTGCGCCCATTCTGGACCGAATTTCTCGACAAGCTTTTTAAGATTTAACGTCGCTGCCTCTCTGATAGCATAAACATGGTCTACTAACCAAGTCATGCACAGGGAGTTTAATTTCTCGTCGAAAAATTCGACGCCCAGTTGGCCTGCTAATAATGGCATGTACCTGAAATTAAGCAATTTGCCGATTACGAAAATGCAAACGTTACGATTATTTCATAGAGAATTTGTAAAAATGATGAAAGCAAACTCACTCAATAATGGCTAGTCGTACTCTCCATTTCGAGTCCTCCGCCAACTCGACAATCGCCGGTAGTAGCGATTGCGACAGTTGCTGGATTCCGATAACTTCATTTACACAATCTAAGTTGCTAATTATATTTAGACGGACTTCAGGGCATTCGTCTTTGAGTTGTGATAAAAACAGGGGTAACAAATGTTCAATTGTGCTGAAAAAAGAAAAAAGTCGTTTTGATTACAATTGCGCAATATCGTCAAAATTAAATTTACGTTGAAATGGTTTTCTTCGAGTCTTTGGCTGGCGTTTAAACATTTTGACAACGACTATTCTATACTGGCGCGGATAGCTATATTGACATATTCAGCTGTCAATGATTATGATTTAAACGTGGAATCCGGAAATTAATTTCAAGGCTATAATTCAAGCTCTTAAAAAAAGCGAAAATTTGTATCTATATACAGTGCGAGTATACTTAACATACCAAAAAGAAAGTCAGTTTTTGTATAAAACGTTTGGAACGCGGAAATATTCAAAACAAATGTAATATTGCTCATCCGAAATTGATTGCACTCTTAATGAACAAACTTTATGATAATAATTGAAGATAAATTTGCAAGCAATAACAAAAATTAAAGTATAGATGACTTGCAATTTTGTACCCCTCGCGAAGTAAGAAAACTTTCCTAGTTCCACAAACAAACAATCTCACGCGTCACACCACTGCGCGCATCAATCATCGAACTGCATAATACTGTTTCCTCTTCCCGCATAACAATGGCACGCGTATATACTTTCCCCGCAATTCTATTTCTAGATTCGCCGTACCTAGATGCTCGTACAAAGGTAAAGGTCATTTGACCCTCGAAACGGCCGTCTATAAAATTACAAAATTCGAATCCTCCTCCTTTTCTTTACCAAGCGCCGAATGAGAAAAAGTTGAGCGAAAAATCACGAGTCTTCTTCGGCACTTTTTCCTCGGTTACTCGCGACTCTAGCAGTGACCACCGACTCGCCAAGCTGATCGGAACGCACTGATCGCACGAGCAGTGTGCGAAGCGCTAGCGACAGACGCCAAAGTCTTCCGCGTTACAAAACTTTTTTCGCTGTGAAATGTCATATACTAGGTGACCGAGAAGTAAATATAAAGGCCGCGAGGAGAGATTGTGCGCTGAACGAAAGATTGCTAATTCTGAATCAGAGAGTGATTTATTGCAGACCATGGGTGAAAGGGCATTTTTCTATGGAACTGCGACCAAGTTGACGAACTTTGCACTAAACTAAGATGCTACCGCAGATATTTTATTTGAAGAGACAACTATTTTTGTTTTAGTTTTATAGTATCATTTGAGGAAATGGCGAAATCTTTTGAACGATCTGTGTTTCAAGCAGTTTCTCAAAAAGATAGAAGTATTTTCAGTATCTTATACATATATTTCATTTTCAATAGCTGATTTCTAAAAGGGAACGGCAGTACGTTTTTAATGATTGCAATAATTGGCAATGTACATTATTGCAAGTAATTTGTGACCATCTTGCTAACTAGTTTTCAAAATGAATAATAATACTTGTTACATATGTAGTAGGGGCGTATACTATTAGTTTGACTATACAACGCTTGGCTCAAATTACTTCATAAATATATAACTGGCCAACTCGGAATTCAAAAAGCGACACGTGCGCGTAATTCATCATCGAATTGATACATATGTTCCTTCAGTTATTTTGCATCCACTTTACCGACGAGCAGCCTTGAATTAATAATCCAATAAAGCGCACCAAAGCTCGCAACTAGCCACTAATCAACCTTAATTTTCCCGAACCTGCTTTAGAATTCAAAACCATTTCAATAAAATCCAAACGCATTCTTACTTGATTTTGCCGAGTATGGGACTGAGGCCCATGATAACGCTTGCGAGCGCTGACTTGACATGCTGATTGGGGTCAGCCACAAGCTCCTTGACGAAAGGCAGGATGTTATTCATAATAATTGATTCCTGATAGAAGGGATCCAAATTCTGGCAGAAGTCGCGAACCTTGTCAGCGGCCGCTGCCCTGACCTCGGCCTCGGTGTCCTTAAGGAGAACTTGGAACGCGGGCACGAGATCCGTACGAGTGATCTCCTGGCCGACGGCCTTTTGCAGGTCGGTGAACTTATCGGCGACCATATAGCGCACGCGCCACGACTGGTCGGTCGCGCACTGGCGCAGTGTCGGCATCACTAGCTGCTCGACGTCTTCCTGTTGGAGAAGTGTCGCGATGCTCACACAGGCCTCTACTGCTAACAGACGCACTGAGTCCTGGAAAAGAAAAATTTACGATTTAAGAAGCTTATTTGGAGTGGAAAATTTCTTAGAGCTTTTATCGGCTTTAAGAGTGTTTATAGAACTGAAGGTATATTTTGCGATAGACGAGATTACCCGATCAAGGTTGAGAATGTTTAATAATAAGCAGTGCGATGAAGAACGCTATGAACGAAATCGATATTTGTTTGTTGAGCTATTTAAGAAATCGCGTTTAAATTAAGTTTGAACAATGATTCCAAGGTCATTTGAATTATTTTCTAGGTAGAATTTCAAAAGAGCTTATCTGGTGGAATTGAAAAAAATGCTGAACTTCTTAATCAATTTTCGTTATCTTAAATTGAACGTGTTTGTTGTTTAAAACTTTATGAAATTCTTTATCTTGAAGAGAGCAGTTTTTTTGAAAAGAAATAAGCAAGTCGATTACCTGTTCATCCTGGGCCAGAATGACGAACATAGCTATTAAATCGGACTTTAGGTATTCATTCTCCACGACTTTAGCGAATTCTCCTAATTTTGCTGCAGCCGAACGTCGAACCATAGGAGTATCATCTTGGCACAAATTGCGGAAATGATTCCTCAACTCAGCTGTAAGGAATAGCATTGTGTTAAAGATGTGAAAAGCTGCAAAGTTCCCTCTAATAAATTGACTGAACCATAAGCATATATCGTACCTTTGATAGGTTGACTAACGCGGTAATAACAGACGCTAAACAATCCGCAGGCCGACGTCCTTGACGTGAACCAGTCGCCAGAAGCCAGACGCTGCACTAATGGTACAAAATGTTCTTCTAGATCACTTGGACTGTGTTGGCTGGCAATGTTTCGCAGGGACTCTACGGCTTTGTCTCTCACAACAGTTTCTTCCACAGTTGCCAGAGATTCTAAGGGGGGCTGTGAAGATAAAATTAATTTGATTAAGCATATTAAATTTTTTCGAAGATTAAAGTTAAGATTTATACTTACTAATAAACAATGCACATAATCTGGTCCACCAACAAGTGGTGTGAATGTTCCCAGTTGTTCAGCAAGAGCCAAGAGAACCTCATCCTCATCGTATATTGTCTCTGTCAGAAATGGTATAAGTTCTGTGCGAGTTCGCTCTACACCAAGAGCAAGAGCAATCGTGGATAGCTTCTTAATGGAGTTTAATCGTAGCTGTAAATAAATGTTGGGTCATTCGTCAATTTTTTTTTGCTTCTATAACATATAGATACGTATGCCACAAGAGAAGACATTATACAATTTCATTCAATACAGTTTTTGAAATTTAATATTCTGAGGTAGTATCATAATTAAGTCAATAGTTTCACAAGCAGTAGCCAACACTGCATTATTTAATGTGACAATGGCAAAATCAATATCAGACATTTTACTTCAACTTTATCGGTTTGTGATATAGCAGTACAAAATCATTGTTAAATTGAACTAATATCATATTCAAGAACGTGTATAATAGTTATCAGTTAGATTTTAATGAAGATTAAGATCTACCTCGTTGATTTGTACCAATTGATGGACTTAGATAAACTACGCATTAACTCCAAAAAATACCAATCGACATAAATAATTCCTTCCAACCTAAGTTATTGTTGCTCAGTTCCAATCTTTGCTCCCGTTGCAAATTGTCACCAGCTATCGTTCCTCGACATCAAACAAAGAGTTCTCAATTACTCAATAAGAAGCCCATTGATCCCAAACATGAACTTTTCGTCCTCGCGAAATTGAAGAAAAGAGCCCAAACAGCAATGTCGATACAGCCACGCATCAAAAGTCTATACCTATATGCACACTTCTCCGACTTCTCGCGACGTCTCGAAGAAAAAGGCTCTCTATACATCGTCTCAACCTATACCCGCTCCTGGCTATAGGTATACAGACCGCCGATACATAAGCTACATCGCGCAAGAGAGACTAAGGAAGCGGCCGGTTTCACCGCTCCCGCCCGGGCGGCGTCGACGACCCCGCGAATGGCGTCGCTGCCGCGAGTGCGACACCCTACGCACCAACTCACCTGGACATCCTCGTTCTTGAGTTCGTCGATTAACACCGCGATAGGGTAGAGGCTGTCGTCGGCCGTCGAGTCGCTCGCTGCCATTTTGCTGCTGCTCTGCTACTGTACTCGCTCTGCACTGGCTCTCTCTCTCTTTCGCTGCTGTAGCTGTACGTGCCTGTTCTCTCTCGCGCGAGGAGTCGTCTCTTCTCTCTCTTTCGCACACACACACACACGCGCGCGCGAACGGATCTATATGTACGTGTATACGCTCGCTATGTGCTTTTTATACGCTGACTTCTTCCTTATTCTCGTCGCTTGCGTTTATTGTTCTTCGCTTATTTTATAGCATAGTTGCCGTCGTTGATCGATTGGCTGCTCCGTGTATCACGATTTCTAACGAAACTCGCGAGCTCTGTTTTGTATTTAACGCTTATTACGGGACGGCCGTCGGAACAACGACTCCTCGCTCCGACTCCATGAATCACTGAACGCGCGCGCGAGCAAGCACCGCACGCGACATGTATAGCTATATCTATAGATGTATGAAGAGGGGAGGGAAGGGTGTGCGCGAGTGCGCGTTTGATGATCGCGAATCGCGAGCCGATATATATATATAGAGAACGACGTGGAACGACGACGACAGGATGGAATTTCGCGCCTCTATAGAGGGAGCGTCCTGTTACCCGCGTAAACGCAGTGTTTACGAAATTGCGCAAGATTCTGCTGATGATGCGTGCGAGCTGTTTTTGCGTTTTTTTCTTTATTAAGAAGGAACTTAGGACCCATTTTTTTTTGTTGTAAAAAAATCGTTTATTAATAGTTATTTTTTTCTTACTAGTTATAGACTTAAAACTATATTTACAGCTGATGTGCTTTGGGAGCTGGAACTCAAATAGGATTTTCCTCTTATTTTAAACACTTAATGTGTATGTACTGGTTATTACTATTTACAGCGATTTTCGATCAAGTATACTGTGCATCTTGATGAAGTATTCAAACTTAGACTGGTTTGTCACAATCATTCTTCTATCCTCTCTTCCTTCTCCATCAAATGATAATACACGGCTAGAAGTTTCCTCGTTTTGTCAGGCTTCAGCGATGAGTTTTTGATGGTATTACAAATTCTGGAATAGTTGGTACTGATGGTTGCAGGTATTGTCAGAAGCTTCAGAGACAAAGTGGCCAGATCACTGTGAGTTCTTCGTGCTAGACTCCAATAAGTCTGTGCAGACAAACCTTCCTTCTGATTTAGAACCCTGAAAATACCATCTTCGTTTACATATAACTGCAAGCTGTTGAGGCCTTCCGAATCGAGCTCATTTAACAAAAACTCTTCTACTTTGTTCATTTGGTCATCTGTTAGTCTTCTACCTCTGTATGCAGGATGCAAGTAGTTTGCTACAAGGCACTGAACGTTCATCACAATCTCACGTCTTGCATGCAGCCTCTGCGCTAGCTCTGGGTCTTCCTCTGTTATCTGAAGACTCAGCCATTGCTCTGTGGTGTCTGCAATGCTTGACTTAGGCATTTGAGTTACCAGAGATAGCTCGCTGACAGACTCTAAAAAATTGTTGTAACTCTCTAATTTTCTAACAAAGTCTTCATCGAGAAATAGACTTTTGTATTCTTTAGATAGTTTGATTGTATTCTCTGCAGACAGAACAGCTTGGATTGTTCCAAGATTTGCAATGCAGTAGTCTAAAATACATTTACTGTTCAGCCATCTCTGATCACTGCTGATTTTGTTCTCTAATTCGTCATCTTTGAACACAGTATTCAACTGTTTCAAAATTTTGCACAGTGTGTTCATAAAGTCTTGGGAAACATACTCCTTTGTTAATAGTTTTAGAACATGCAAGTTACATGGGAACTGCCAGACTTCGCTGGCAGCTTGCATTTTAACTAGACTACAACTGTTGCCTAAAATTACAGCATATATTTCAGTTTTAAATTGATCATAAGCTTCTACAATAGAAGTTTTGGTGATGTCTGTCAATTCCGAGGCAATATCCATGCTACTTGATAATTCATAATTATCAAGAAATATTGTTTCATTACTTTCAGTTTTAATCATGACAGTGACATTATTTGTATTGGTGTTCTCATCCTTCCATTCATCAATGAGCAGAACAGAGGTTGCACCAACTTTCACGTCTTTGTGAAACTTTGAATATAGATTATCAAGCAAAGCACCTGACAGCTGATCGCTAGAAACTATTTTGGCATTGGGATTCAATGTAAGACACAGCTTCTTAAAATACGATGACTCTGCCACTGAAAATGGAATGTTACATCCAATGAAGAACTTGGCTAGTGCCATTTCCAGCTTTGAGTCAGTCATAGTAGATCCTGTAGCCTGAATTCTAAACTCTTCCATACTATCTACGCTGTCCAAAAAAGTATACTCATTCTTGCTGATCTCAGAAGTCGTCTGATCATTAACAAACGGTGCAGAGTCATCCATATCCACAAAAGTAACAGTCCCAGAGTCATCGGACGACAGGATCTTGGTGATCTTCATTTTGGAGTCTGATTCAGACTTGTCAAGCAGCTCAGTTTCATCTGTCTGATCAAGACTGCATATCCTTCTGTGAGCGGCTAATCTCTTGGCGGCAGTGTTGCAAAGCACCTTGTTGCAAATAACGCAGAAGGCAGCGTGCACCGTTCGCTGCGTTTTGTCACAGTGTTTGAGCACTCGCCGGAATCCGAGGGTCCAGACCTCGTGCTTCGGCCGGCCACCCGGACCCTTGGGTTCGTGGCCCGTTTTCTTCTTGATCGGCGTTGGCGCCATTTTTCCCCTATTCTCCTGAAAGCCAAACAAAAGCAAAGATCATCGAATGAACAGCGGTTAAACCGAACTTTGGCCCAGTGTTCTTTTATAAGCGGCCGCGTTTTTTCTCGTGTTTATATCTCTCTTTGAAATTAAAATATTTTATATACTTGTATTATTCGTATATATAGGTATAAATCTCCTGTTGAGTAAGAGTACTTTACCTCCGAGTTCGTCGCAGCGAGATGTTGTCACTTGTCCGGCTGCTTCGATATGGATTTCGGAGCAAATAATGCTTGAGCAAAACGAGACCAGTCCTAAGGAAGATCCTTATAGGATGATTGTTAATCAAGATTTTAACACTCGCGATGAGTTTCGAGAAATAATTTCAGCTGATGTAAAATCGGAGTATAATATGCACAATATGGCGTATTGGCGTAAAATGGTTTCTACGCACTCTACATCTCGCCGCCGACTGTATACACTGCATGTATATATATGTATAGTCCATATATACAACGCGTTCCTCCGCGAGGTACCTTATGCGATACCTATAACGTGATTGGCTGGCTGGCGAATTTGGGATATCACGTTGGCAATACGCCATTTTGGAAGCGCAAACATTTAAATAAAAAATAATAAATTCGAGTTTTTTATATTATGTCATTTTTTTCTCCAAATTCACTTTAATTTTATATTGTTTATCCTTGTATATTGAATTTGGTCCCGTCGGATGTAAATAAATAATAAAAGATCCTCCCACTTTTCTAATTCTTTATAAACTCTTGCTGCAATAATAGATGCACTATGTTTAAAATATCATATTATAATTGCTTTTTAGTCCGTCAGAGATTGATCTCTAAGTATCTATTATTTATTGAGTTTTATTTATTGTATAAATTTTAAAATTATCAAAATTCAAATATTGCCGGCCGACGGTAGCCATTGTGGTTTTCTTTCTCGTTTCATGGCGTGCCTTGAAAACACGTGTTTTACTTCAGTCTTGAGTTTGACATAACAATTTCGAAGTTTTTAGTGCTAAAATATTGTTGATAGTGGAAATGGCGAACGATAAAATGAATACTGATGCAACCATGCAGCCGGCAACAGAAAATAAAACCTCGAAAAGAAGGCACACAAGTGAAAGCCAAATGGAGGTATGTTTGGATAAGGTTATGTTTATTTATAGTTGCTCCGAATTTGCGAAAAATGATTGTTTTCTTACATTGACAGAGAAGAATTTATAGTTCTACGGTACTTACATGCTAATTGTATAATTTTATTGAAGCATTAATAAAAAAACTTGATAATCAATTTAGTGGAATTCGCGTCTAGTGATTGTTGCTTTGTTTGTATTTTTGACAATTGCCTGGTCTCTACGATTGTAGTATTTTTTTCATTATGTTGTAAATATTTAGTTCATAATGATATACCTGGTTAATTGAGACATGAAGAATTTCTGAAATACAAAGTGAATTTTTGTTTACTTAATTTCCACATTTAAAAAAATGTAAAATATGTTACTTAATTTGATTAACTTATGAAGAAATATAGTAAAAATAAAAAACTACAGAACACCAGATAAAAGTTTTTTATTATTTGCAGGTTGACACAGTAAATGGCATTGAAGGAAAAATCAAAAACAAATCTTCATCAAAGAGAGTAAAGAATGTTGAAGGAACTGAAGTTCGTAAAGTGAGTATTCTTCACAAACTGTTTTTGTTCAACATAATTCTTCTACACAGAAGAATATCATCTAAATGAATAACTAACGAAATCAATCATTTTTAGGTACCAGTACCAGCTCACAGGTACACACCACTAAAAGAGAATTGGATGAAAATTTTCACACCCGTTGTTGAGCATCTACAGTTACAAATTCGTTTTAATTTGAAAACAAGAAATGTTGAACTCCGAACTGCACCTGAAACTCCCGATATTGCCAACCTTCAAAAAGGAGCAGACTTTGTCAAAGCGTTCATTTATGGTTTTGAAGTTGAAGATGCACTGGCTCTGCTGCGTTTGGATGATCTCTTTGTTGAATCTTTCGAAATTCACGATGTCAAGCCTTTGAAAGGTGATCACTTATCAAGAGCTATTGGTAGATTAGCAGGAAAAGGTGGAAGAACGAAATTCACAATAGAAAACGTCACAAAGACGCGAATCGTCTTAGCAGACACAAAAATTCACATCCTTGGTTCATTCCAAAACATTCAGCTAGCGAGAAGATCTATTTGTAATTTGATTCTTGGAAGCCCACCATCTAAAGTTTATGGTCAATTAAGAAATATGGCTGGAAGGATGGCAGAAAGATTTTAGACTATACAATTCACAATAAATTTAAGTTTGTTATTAGATTAATTAAAGATTATGGAAACTTCGCAAATTATGTAACTTAAGATTAAATAAAACATTGTGTTAATATTAAATAATGTATTATTTTCAAGATACGATGTATGAAAAAATATTTTATACTTAAAATAAGTATTTTGCAAAATAGAAAAAGTTTGAATTACTAACTATGAACTTAATTGACTGCTGACATTAGTTTAAAAGTAATTTTTGCAAAAATAAATAGACTCCATAAAAAATTCAACACTTATATTATTTCTTTGATAAAAAAATTGTATAAATATATTTATAATAAAATTTGGTATTTATACTTTCGCGGTACTTTATTTAAAACTAGTCGCCCATCGTAACTTAACGATGCAAATGTCCAAGGGTCTGCTGATGACCATTCAACAGCATAAACACTATCTTCATGTTCTTCATATTTACCAATAACTCCATCCTCTAGTCTAAAAATTCAACATTCCAATTAACTTTTCTGTGGATCACACAACTTGTTAAACAATATTGCAAACTTACTTTTCTTTCGTACAAGTTTCTTCCATTGATGCACCCTCTTCCATAGAAACCATATGACCAAAAGGTTCTGATGAAATAGAAGCAGCACTGCACAAAATAACCCTCGAATCGCTGCTCGAAGTCAAAACTAATTGATCGTGGAAGCGATTTATTCTGATGGACCAGACCCAGTGAGAATGTTCTATTTTGGACATAACAGGTTCAGTTGGATTTCTTATGTCCCAGAACTTCATGTAGCCGTCGTCGCCGCAAGTTGCCAGGTAATACTGACGATTTGAATTAAAGTCCAAGTCTCTAAAAAATGCGCAATTTCATTTGAGTAAAAGTTTAAGTTTAAATTGAAAATTAGGGACAAATACTTTACCTTATGATTTGTGAATGAGCATTTATTATTGTCCAAACTGGTTCCTTTGGATCTCTGAAGTCCCAGCCTCTAACATTATTTTCATTTAATGTGACAAACTGATTAGTGGTACTGTGGGGATTCCATTTACCATTTGTAAATCTTGGCTGGCCTTTACTAGCAAGCGTACCCACTGTAACAGCCTGAAGTTTAAAAAAAGAATTACTTGGATTTGTTCATTTCCATTGAAACTCAATGTAATACAAATTGATCGTACCTGTGGCTTGAAACTCAAGTCCCATAAGACAAAATTATTATCCACAACAGATACAGCCTTTTTACTATCCGTAGGATGATATGTTATAGTTTTCAGATCATTCCCATAAGGGGTTGTATCGATATCAGCTAGTTTCTCAAGAGGAATTATATCGTTGATGTCTTGCGATGAAGGAATCTTCCACAGGGCTCCTTTCATCTGACAAGTGCCTTCATCTAGTAATATTACATTTGTGTCGATAAATCCATGATAACATAATATATATTCTTCAAATATTTGAGGTAAGTACTTTACCTGTTAAGGTATTGTAGCATGTAATAAATTTTTCAGCTTCAGTGGGTGATGCTTGTATAGACCAAATTTCACCGATTGGATGTTGAAATATTTGTGTCTTTAAATTGCTTGTTTCTTCATTTAGTTCAACTAGATGCACTTGGTTATTACTAAATTTCAGCGATTGCGTTCCCACAAGAAATCTGACAGCCTCTTGTTCTGCTGTTTGCGCTGAAAGAGCTCTTGCCTAAAACGACAGGTAAATCTCGATTGTTTCAAAGTGTAATTTATAAATAAAAGAAAAACAATGACTCTCCAAACAGGTCAAATTATTAGTAATTTTGATCAAGCAATCATCACAATGAAATTAAAGCGATTTGGGTTTCGCATGAGTCAACAAATACCTGAAATTCCAAGCCATAAATAACGGGGCCATCTTTTTCCATAGTATTTCATATGACAACGGAAGACTGAACCGCAATAAACTGAACTATTGTTTCATCAAGATATCTGTCAAAACAAGTGTCTACTTATTTACATAAAAAATCGCAAAGAGATGAGGACGCCACGTGTTCTGTTCTGCACATCCCTCTTGCAGGTAGCGCGATGTGCGCGCGCGATTTAAATTATTAAATTTAATTAAATTAATAATATGAAATTGTCTATAGACTTTTGTTCAAGCCTCAGAGTCTCTGGGTAGCAAATACAGGTGGCGCATGGGCACCGCCGCTATTTCACTCATCAAAATCTACGCGCAGAATGCATATATAGCGGTATATGTCACATATACCAGTGCTTCTGGCAAAGTTCGCTTAGGCCGCTCATGCTATAACAGAGTATAACTGCCTATAATGTAAGCTTTATCAATGAATAACGAATTTCTACAGTTTGTCATTTATTCCATATTTGTGCCATAATATATAGCAAACTTAAGTTAAGCTTAACTTTGCAAATCTAATTTGTGATACCTCGTATCAGAAACTTTGCGAATTGACAAGCCAATACTACACAAGCCAACGCGTCATCTCTAGATAAGAGTACGTTTAAACCAGTTGAGTATTCTATAATAAACAAAAGAATCAACTACATATCCCGACAATCTGACCGTCCCATAACATGGTCATGGACCATCACACTCCCGCGATCGCAGCCAGAGGGCGAGCTTATCTCTCTCCCTCCCACTTTTTTAACAGTCGGCACAGAGCAGCTCGAGCGAGAGCGAGCTGTGCAGCACACACCACCAGTGAGTCTATCTCGTCCCGGGATCCCGCGCGTGCGCAGTAGCCCGTTTCAATGCCGCGCGCCTATTGGTTCCCCGCGCTCCCGCTCCGTTCAAACGAGATGAGGGGAGGCAACTCGGAGAGCCGATATTGCAGAGAGTCGGGGTTCGAATCTCGCTCGGGGAAATTTTTTTTTTCTTTTTAATTGTAAGATTACGATTTATTAAGCGTAATAAATCATATCTTATTAAAAAAAAAGTTAATTATGCCGCTATTTTCTTCCCTAATAGTTGAAAATAGCGGCATAATTAACTTTTTTTTTAATAAGATATGATTTATTACGCTTAATAAATCGTAATCTTACAATTAAAAAGAAAAAAAAAATTTCCCCGAGCGAGATTCGAACCCCGACTCTCTGCAATATCGGCTCTCCGAGTTGCCTCCCCTCATCTCGTTTGAACGGAGCGGGAGCGCGGGGAACCAATAGGCGCGCGGCATTGAAACGGGCTACTGCGCACGCGCGGGATCCCGGGACGAGATAGACTCACTGCACACCACACGCGAGCACAGGCGCGCCGCCGCGGGGTCGGCGAAATAAATTATGTCAAGCAGCGCTCGCTCAGTCGTCCGACGACCAGGACACCGTGAGGAGCTCGATCTGCCACGCGCTCGTGCTTTCCATTCCCTTCCATAACATACTATACACCGTCTGTCCGCCGTGTCGAGCGTTATCTTCGCGAGGACTCGCCGTTCATTTTTTTATCCACGAAAATCAGTATATACGCGGCTGTGCACTGCCGTGTATCATAACGCATACCAACTATAGAGAAGAGACAAATATCCGTAAGTGTGCGCGCCGCTCCTGCCGCCTGCGCAGGAAAGTTCGCGAGTGCGTTTGTTTTCCACGTACCTACCGCTCTGTGTGCTGCCTGGTAGCAACCTCGTCGCACGCTGCACTGACGACGCTGACAGTACGGCAGTCTGATGTGCATCGTCGTGCGATAATAACACGACGTCGTCCCGGACACCTGTGCACATCAGTAGGGGAGGACTCTCCGTATCCCGGCGACACTGGTGAGTAGCTGTGTGTAGTTTTTGCTATGCATGCGGATACATACACGCGCGCGCACAGCACATCGGCGTCCGGGGGCCGGGTACATCGCAGAGCATCGGGATCCGTGTGGAGGCTGAGCGAGAGGGATATACATATATGTATACCCATACGCGGGCGAGTGTGTGCTTATGTGTGTATATATATATATATATAAGGTGCTCCCGCGAGAGAGGAGAGCGGCGGCGGGATGTGACTCGGAGAGGCCGCTTTGTTCAGGAATTTCGCCGAGAGATGCATCCATTGCTGCTGCTTCTGCACGCCGTGTTTTTGTTTTCGTTCGGCTCTGCACATCTCTCAGCGGCCTTGTTCCCGGCTGCGCGTAACTGTACATCGCTGCTCGCGCTGCGTGTATGTATATCTACATACCCATACGGCTAATTGCGTGTCCGATGCTCCGATGACGGCCAGTTTAAATACCTGCCCCGGACGCACTTTTCACTCCCGTCTCTGCGAGTACACACTATGCTCCTCTTTTTTTTCGTCCTCTTTCGAGGCTCCTAATAAGGGCGCAGCAGCTCCCAAGGAGAGCCTGTATACGCGAGTGTGTATGTGTATGCGGGAGGAGAAGGAGAGAAAATACTTTTTTGAAAAAAAGCGCAGCAGCCGGCGAGAGTAAGCAACGCACTAATGAGATGCGCGTTAGCGCGCGGGGATTTCGCGAACGTTCGGAGCTCGCGTGCAGGGGCTGGTGTAATGCGGTTTAATTTAGCCCTTGAGAGTGAAAATTTCTGGATCCCAGCCTCTTGGCCGCACGTACTTAATGAGATTAGGGGATGCTCATTGGGATGGATCAACGACGATATAACGAGCGACTGTGCGTGTGTGTGTGTAAGTTTGCAATTTTTACCGCGCGCGAGGATGGAAGTAAACATTATTACGGCGCTGATTTAAGGCTCGTCTGCCTCGCGCAGAGAGATGCAGATTGGTAAATTGCTCCGTGTACGCGTTGACGATAGTTTCTTCTTTTTTTTCGGTAGGGTCGAGTGCAGCGAGCTAAAATCAAGTCAGATTGTTTGAAACTCGATCTCATTTTCTCGCGGCGTTGCTGCGCGACGTCCGGTATGATGTTTGAATCAGGAAAAAACTCTCCGAGTAGGAGGACGTGCCGTTACGAAGAGAAGCATCCTCGAGAGAGAGAGAGAGGAAACGAAATTTCTTGCCTCGGACTGCTCTAGTTCGTGGAGATTTATCAAGGCAAATGAGTTTACGGGATGAGAAGAGAAGAGAAGCAGCTGCACAGCGGCTGCTAAACTTTTCTCGCGGTGTACTCTGAGAAAAGTTCTCTCTCTCTCTCAATTTGGAAGATTTCGACTCGATTCAAAATCCGCGACTTTAACTACTCGAATCAGTAGTAACAGACTAGCAAACCCGTCGTCTTCTAACAGCTCCGCAGCTTCAAAGCAGAAATAAAAAAGAAGAACCAACAGACTCCGATCGATGCCCACAGAGACGGAGGGAGAGAAGCTCGTCGCCTCCGCAAAAATCCTTCTCCGGACGCGATCCACAATGTGCACTTGTGCTGCACCGCAGCGCGCACACGAAGGACGTGCCTCTGCGCGCCTCGGGAGAGAGAAATGAAAGGACTTTATGGCAGTCGCGTCGTCGTCGTATCGTGAAAGTCTCTCGCGGGAGTTAATCGGCCGGGAATTTGCGAAAATTATGCTCCGGGCGAGACGCGCGTCTTTTTCAGTGCTTATGAGATTACGTAAAATTGTTTACGCGTATATCGTTGCTGATGTTTCTCTTTTTGGGTAGGGATTGTGTCGCTGATTTTCTCAATAAGCGCTAATATTTACGTCGTGCGCTACTTTGATGTTACTTTTGATTTTTTATAATTCCGTAACTTAGGTCTAATCTAACGGAATCAGATTACTTAGGATAAGCATTAGAAATAAAAAATAAAAAAAAATTGCAAAAAGCCCCCTATCCTCGACACGCAATCGCACCTCTAAACCCTACTATACGCCTCTCGACTCATCGGCATAATACCCACACTGCCAGTCATACACACACATGCATACAGCCGCGTGATCCGGTTTCCAGACGCCTGCACACATCCACACAATCCGCCGTATAGCTTACTACTTACCGTATAGCAGCAGCGCCTTACATACATATATACCCCTGCACACACGGAGCTCGTCGCGCTTCGCGTATCCCCTCGAGCACTTGTCCGCGACATTCGCGGATTTTCGCGATGTATAGTGTCGCCGAGAGGCTCTCCTGTTTCCTTTTTTGCGCTGTGGTTTTGCGGAGCAGCCGGGTGTTTTCCGATGCTGCGTGCGCGAGCGAGCTGAGGTGAAAACGAAATTGTTTTTCGAGGGAGGGAATTATTATTACGTGCTTGAGAAGATCGTGATGATGCTTGATGGTTTTGATTTTTTGTTTATTTTGCGTGGGAGGGGGGATTTTAATATCGTGCGTGAGACGAAGTTGATATCTGGTGAGGTTTGGCGCTTGCGTTTGAATCTGTTGGTAATAGGAGAAATTTCAAATTAGCTTTCGACGATGTAAAGCGATTCATATATTCTAATGATGGGTCGTTTAGTGCTGGTTTGCTGTTTTTCCACTTGGAAAAACGCATACATTTTTATAAATAATCACCTAAACCAACTTTCCAACAATCACACCATACACTAGTTATCGCCGCGCAAGTAAAAACTCCGAGCAATAGCGTATCCGTCGGTTCGCGCACATAGTGCCGCATAAATCCCCAGAAACGCGCGCGTTTAGCATTCGCGACAATTTCCCCGTCAAATTAGCGCGACGATTTAACTATGCTTTGTACATACCTATACATCCAAAGCTCGCACGCGATTTCCCAGGCGAGAATCGCTCGCGATTCATTCTTCGTATGCATCGCTTATCTGAAACAAAAAATCCAGTGTAAAAGACTTTCCTTTAGACTCTCTCACGCGTTTATCTCTCTCATTCAGCATTCTCTCTCCTCTTAACCCCGGGAGTTTGCAAAAAAAGCGCCCGGCAATTTCATTGTTCTAATTAGGAGACTCGCGCGAGAGAGTAGCGCGCATACGTTAGGCCGATATAAATTAGCGGCAGTCTGCAAATCGCGCGACGTTTTCGGCGTGCGCTGCAGTTTCCCTCTGCAGTATGTACATACTTAGCACGTATGAAGTCGGCGTGTAAACGAGAGAGCCGGGGCTTTCACCCGTTCATTCATTTGAGCTGCACGGAGAGTTTTTTGCTTTTTTTTTTTTTTTTTTTTTAAGTGAAGAAGGATTTTTCTTTTCGAGTGCAACAACGAGTTTTCAAAGCTCGTTTGAACAAGCCTGGCTTGACAAACCAAATCTCAAAAAGCTCATTAGCGAAAATACAAAATCATCCTCGCAATAATCCTTCCCTTCACAGCACACTCCATCCATCCATCTTCGGTACTTACATCCGTCCTCTCTCTTTCTCTCTCCGAAAAATCCTCTCAAACGGACTCCACAACACCCGCAGCCGTCAACGCCACGGCAGCAAACGAGCTCCGTACTGCAGCTGTCCCCTTTATCATCATCTCGAGAAGAAGAAGAAGAAGAGGCGGACAATGCGTGAACCGCAAACACGCGACGACGAGGTCAGGCGTGAGAAAATCCCGTCGTAGTCGTGTGCAAGGCTTATGCTTTCGAGCGATTGTTGATAATTTTTGGACTCGGGCAAGTGTAGCTTTGTGTATACGTTTAGCTTCGTTTTGCGGTTTGAACGGAGCTTTCGACATGCATACAGTGTATATTATGGAAAAGAGGAAGTTTCACGCGTGTAGTAGGGCTTTTATCGACATAACAAAGGGTTCGACGGCTGCGAAAGTTTGTTTTGAGTTTTACATCACGAGTAGTATGGCTCATTTTATGGGAGAAGTCATTGTCTCTATTGTGTATGATGGACGTAAAAATTGTTTAGTAGGTTGGGGCTGTAAAAAAGAAGGTTGAAGTGCATTGATTGACGCATGCCTAAGAAGAAATTCCCTGTGTCGTTGTTCTCTCACACGTTGAAATGTTTATCGCTTCATAAAAACGGAACAATTGAGTAATGAATCATGCGAACTTGTACAAGCGTGAACGGCAGTCGTTAAATATATTTTGTAAAAAAAAATAGAATTTTTACATAGTTCAACTTATCGTACCATATCCTGTTTCTCTCGACGTATCGCAATTGTAAACTATAAGTAATCTAATACTCATATCGCATTTGTTCACAACCTAATCCAACGGAAACATCACAAACCAAACCAATTCCATATAATCATCCTAATTAACAAGAGAATAACCAGAAGGAGATAAACCACACGCTTCCTTTACCGCGAAATTAAAACAGTACTGCAGTCCCCATTAACATCGAAACCACTTAAATAAATCCTCATCGTTACAATTTCGCGCCTTTAAAACTCGATCAACAACAACTACAACACTATGTCGGCATTGACGACATGCTCTCAAAAGAATCAGCGCCGCTGATGTGCAGTCGAGAAAAATGCCTGACCGAATAAATTAAAATGTACCGCTGTAACGCGCGCCTCACATTATATACCTATACACACTTATGTGTGTTGTTGTTGCTGGTGCAGTTGTATTGCGCGCGAGGAAAACTTTTCTTTCTCTAGGTCAATGGTAATGAATGTCGACGAGAATCCAACGGCATTTACACCCATTCAGCGGGTTTTTCTTCTTCTTCCAAGGGTTAGACTCTTTGCCGGGAACGAATGTCTCTCTTTCTCTCCAGAACACATACAATAAACCGGTAAAAATTGCTTCTCGTATAATTTCATGTGGCGCGACAATGACGTTATATGAAGAAAAGAAGCGCGTGTGTGCGCCTGGATTTTTTTGTCCAGTGTGGAAAGTTCTTCTTGTCTCTGCTCAAGGTAATTTTTTACACGAGTGATAAGGATGTATAAAGTGAAATGAAAAACTCTTACTCTTGCATCTGTTTAAGCTTATCGGTTTATTAATAAGCTCCATTGTTTTATTTATTACATAAATGAATTTGTAGAAGACACTCGATAACTGCGCTATCGAAGTATTATTTAGATCGATCAAAGAGCCATCTTGTTAAAGCATATCGACATCGTTGAATAACTTGCAAAAATTTGCTCTTATCTCATCCGTTGTCTGCACGGATTCAGATAACAACATGTAGTACAACACACTTGAACGAGTCTACATAACAACAAATTATCAGTCGTTACCTCGAAACGATAACAAACAGATTACAGATTCAAAATTTCGCAGCCGTTAAATCGTACGTGTCTGCTGATGTTGAGTAACCATGCGGTAATGCCCTGACCAAATAGAAAACCTTCTCCTCTCTCCTCGCGCTCACGAACTATTTAATTATTCCGCGCAAACTTTGCCACTGATTTGAATATCAAATTGAAAATCAAACGGCATAATCAATGCAAGGTTAGTACGTCGACCTCCTCTCGAACATTCGTATAATACAATTTTAATGATTGACACTCGGCACTTACAACCGAAACATATACGTGTTTCTGCTCTCGTTCCGATCCGAGCTTGTAGCGGCAGAATAACGAGAATTTGCCAGAATTATTAATCATTCGCCGTTATATTGTGTGCGCGTCCAGCTCGTGTTTCTGGCTTCCGCTCAACATACGTGTACAAGCTCACCTCACGCCGTGCATTCGAGGCTTAATTGGATATCGATAATTATTGACATTCCGTTATACCTGTCAGCTTTTTCCCCTTTGTATATAATACAATAAGCACATCGAATCCGTTACGTTCCACACACGCTCGGACAGTCGAGTGCACAATTTAACAATGTCTCCCTCGAGGGGGGATATATTTGCACGTTTATTGCGCTGCGGCCGAAATTTCGAATTCCCCGTGCAGGTAAATTTGAATTTCCAATGGGCGAGAGCCGAAAGATGTAAAACCTTAACAGTCGGTTCGCCGCAAGCCCGCGCGCCCGAAGAAAGAGCCGTAAACCTTTTTACTACCCTCCACGCGGCTGTCTTGTCTTCTCTCTCGGACGGAGTGACGAAGGCTCATGACCTCCGCGCGCGCTGGAGATCGTAAAAATTTCGGAGTCATCGATGAAGAAAAAAAAGACGAGGAACTTTACGACTTTTCACTGCCCGCAAAAAGTATTATACACACACACGCGTGGATTTGGTATTCCCCTCTCGATGCCGGCTCACGTATACGATAAAAATTCCCTGCGATGATATAAAGGGATCGAGGGAGTTTTATATCGTTTTATCATCGGTTCGTGCAATGCTGAATTAGAAGGGATAGAATTGAAAAGGCGCGGGCAAGGATTATACGTGATCCTCGCGCGCGCGCGCGCGCAACTGCGTCGTAAAATTCCGAAACGTAGGCGTCAATTGCTGCGCGGGTATAAGGCTATTTAAATTTGAAAATCCCCGACTCACGACTCATGAATATATACCTGCCTCCTTATATTGCGCTGCTGCAATATCTTCTTCCTTTTGGATGGATGTAGGTCTGAGGTATAGAGGTACAACGGAACGATTTCTCGTTAAGCTCGTTGCAGAAGCGGCGGCCGATGGATTTATGCGGAAAATATTTGTTGAGAGAGGCTTTTTGCACAAACTGGAGGTGATTAATGAATTTTGGTAAACGATGCAAATAGTTGCGATCGAGTAGGTCGTTCGAAGGTGGTTTTTTCACACTTTCATCTTTTGTTAAATTGTTTAAGCGAAGGCGTAACCTTCGCGTGTTCTTCTGGCGCACAGCAGGGATTTCCAGGCCGTGACGCGCGGAACTTTGCGAGATTGGGTCATTTTTTACCACTGTCTAATTTCGCGAAGCCAATTTCCATGCAGCTATACAGTGCAGTGCGCTGCAGCTGCATTTGCATCAAGTCTGCATATTCGAAATTTCAATATCGAGTGCGGCAATTCGATCGGTACAAGGTTTTATTAAGATTCTGTAAATAAAGGTGCTGCGCGGGTACGTTCAACGTCCGAGGGACAATAAAAGCTTCGAATCGTTTGTGAGAAAAAATTACATCCGCGCAAGCGGAAGCAGTTTCTTTTTTTTTTTTTTTACACCGACGATCGTCTTGAGCTTTATTGGATTTCTCCTAGCTCCCGTACGTTAAATGGATTAAATATGACTTTCAAAGTAGAAGCTCGTACGTCCTTTTTAAAAATTCCTTATTTTTCCGCGATTAATATCCTCCACCCAACGTCTCACAAAATCCAATCTGTTCGGACGAGCAGTACACACAGAGCTTCTTCGCCGAGCAAACGAATTAAAAATATTACGTTTCTCCAGAAGCAAACACCGCTCCACACTTGCATCTCGGAAAAAATTGTTCAGAGAGGACGAAGAATCTCCTTCCTCCATCAAGCGCGAGGGGTTCCTCTCTCCGACATCTTTCACTCGTCAAAACACACATCCCCCCTCGCTCTCCGCGAAGCAGCACAGCCTGGTGTGACCTTGGTCGAATCTCTCTCTTCTCGGCGCACACGCGTCACGACGGCCCCCAAAGACTTCGGCAGCGCTCTATCGAATTTTCCCCCCGCGCGCGCAAACGTCCTCGTGAGCGAGCGCGAGAGAGAAAGCAAGCATCATCCCCCGCCAGGACTGCTCTCTCCTCTCCCCCAAGGTATACGCGCACGTAGATCCGGCCACAGGAGGGAAAAAGGGTCAAGGCTACGCGTCGAGCCAGGATACACACATCCTTGCCGTGTGTACTGCTGTTGCGTGCGCTCGCGCACTGCGGCGGTCAAGCTCTCACAGAGGGGGATGAATTCTATTTCCCGTGGGTGTGTGCAGCTCTGGATATTATATTATTGTGCAGAGGAGGAGGTATAGCCGATATGTCGATATGGAGGTATTGACGGGGTAGTGGTCTTGATCTTGCCCCTTGTTGACTCGAGGCTGAGGCTATTGTTGTGTGTGAGGAGGGGGTGGACATGCGGTGTGCTATGTTGAAGGGCAGAGTAGGCTATTGAAGGTTCATCATCAGTGTAGTCCTTAACAGCATCGAAGAGAGAGAGAGAGCGCAGCTAACTCGATTTTCTCAAAAACCTGACTTCGCGGTATGCAGACTAGCTGCAACACGCAGAGCTGCCTCTCTGAACATTATCACACTAAAATTCTGTAATATTCAGGGTAATGCATCATTTTTACAACGTACTCCACCGAAGCACTCAAAATTAACGGAATTTCTTTCACTTTAGCAGCCCATCTCGTCGATCCGAATCAACTTAAATTCTCCGAGAGAGAGAGAGAGAAAGCACTTCCGCAGTAACCTAATCCCGTCTAACCTCACCCAAGTGACCAGTAGTCCCCTATACACCACCAAGGCTCGGCCAAGGTCCGACTATCCATACCCCACCTCTTCAGCTCTCTCCCGCGAACGACGTCACTCTTATCGCGAGATCTAGCGCGGACTTTCGTCGAAGGTCCCACGTTGTTTCGCCCTTCTCATATATATACTTACACATTTCGCTCCGTCGTCGTGTCTCTCTCTGGTGCTGATACGCTCGTGGCATTGGCCGCTGTATAGGATGCCGCGCGACGGTTGAATCCAATTGTCGTCAATTGAGAGAGGAGGAGACGCACAAGAGCCGAGTTTTCCTGAAATGAGATTGCGATGTCGAGTTTTAGCGCTGAGTGCTTCGTGCTCTAGGTTTTGCTCTCGAGTGTGTTAAGGTTTTATTTTTGTTTTTTAGGTGTTACGATTTTACGTAAAAACAAATACATTTCTTTCGATACTTCCGAGCAGACCTCGGCGGGACGATGATTTAAAAATGCAATTTTTAACGACTGCATCGGCCCCTCGCAAAATCCAGGCCATTAGTTTCAAGTGGAACTGATGACCGTTAATATTACTTATTTGCTCCTTCAATATACATTATCACCGGTTGGCGAATCTGTGTAGCAAGCATAAATATTTGTTCGACGCATTATTCGAAAGCCAAACTCTGACAAATTGGCACACAATAGCTCTGATACATTCCAGCTGTATTAGTACGCTGCGCACATAAGAATTTCAACGAAATTTCGAGCAAATATATATCTCAAAGCGTCAAGAAATATCTACGAGCTCAATTTGCTACGATTTATCGTTATCCCTTTCAAAACAACCGCATAATTCGAAAAAGTTCGCTCGCGCATCGATCCCGCACTCCACGATCCGCAACCAAACAGATGCGAAATTGGCATAATCATAGCCATCAAAATGGCATCGTAAAAATGCAAATTTCCGCAGACGATCGTTAACGCTACAGTATTCTCGTCTATAGATTGTGTTCCTTGTCAAAAGGGGGAAAACGACTTGATCCCGCGTATATAAACTTGGAGATGAAGGCAATTCTCTCGGAGGTATTATATGCCTGCGTATATAGGTATATCGTACATATATATTGTGTAGTCAAGTTCAGCTGACTGCGACGATGAAGAGGTGGTTCGCGAGAGAGGAAGAGGCTAGCGGAGCGTGTAGAACAGCACAGTAGCGGCTTCTCTAGCGGTGCGTGGAAGTAAAAATTGAGTGAAATCGAATAGCTTTCAATAATGCATATCGGAGATGGATATGGCGATTGAAACTTCCTTTTCCGAGAGAGAACTGCAGTAGTAGCTTCTCTGTTTGCACCGTCTGACGCTGTTTATACGCGACTTTCCAACTATTTAGCTGTGCACCAATACGAACTGGTATGTTTTCCTCGAATATCCGCACCGATTGTAATTCTCGCCGTCGGCAAATAATTCACATTCGCACCAGCGCACAGTCCAATTAAAACCAGCGCCGCCGCATCAATACACACCGACGCTGCAATCTCACAAGCTCACACACACATGGTCTCCTCGAGACACCGAGCTACACACTACTGCTGCACCTCCTGTCCTTTGAAAATTCACGAGAGTCGCTCTCGCGAGCGTGAAGAGTCGTTAAACTCTCTCTCGGGCGCCTCGAGTTAATTGATCGGCGACGGAGGCGTTTCGTAGACGCGTGTAGTATACCTATAGTATACGCGCTTGTTGTGTGTTCTATAGCTGTGAACGTCTATAGTCTCGACGACGACGACGACGACCGGTCAATTCCCCGGCGTTATTACGGTCACGTGATGATGCGCGTCTCTGCCGCTGCTGCCGTATGAACAAGCTTTATAGAAAAAGTAAAGGGAAAATGAATAAGGCTGGTGTATAACGTGTGAGGAAGGACTATAGTCGATGTGCGTCGGGCTACTATACTTCTCTCGCGATGAATATTGGATGGAAGCTTTATTGCGGAATGGAGGCCATATAGCGTGCGTTTTATTCTTTTTCTTAATCTCTCTCTCTCTCTCGAACGGAACACCATCGCGGGATGCCGCGTCGTGTAATTTGTGATTTCTTTCAGCGTCTGATTGGCTCGAGCTATTTTTTTTCTGAATAATCGATCGAGATTTGTTCCCGGACACATACTCTCGGCGCTACTACTCTTCCCTAATGGAAACACGACTCGTCGCACAGCTGTCCCCGATCGTCAATGAGTTCGTGCCTGATTCGTTCTCTCCTCTCGAACATATATAATCCGCACCAGCGCAGCAGATTACTTAACCGTTCCGAATTTCCATCTCTCTCGTCCCTTCCAAAGTGGGTCGGAAGTTTTCAATGTAAAAAAAGGCTCGATTGAAATTTCGTTCTGCATGTATCTACAGCTCGGCGGTGTATTATTCCCTCGTATTATATCAGGTCTGTAAGACCGATTAGACTCAAAAAGCTTTTAATTAAACTTACTTCTCCGCCGCGCTGTGAGGGGAAGTGCTGAAAATGCGCGTTACACCAAGCGAGGAGCTGTTTTGCTAATGACTATACGGCAGCGGCTAACTTTTCAGCGCTCGATGCGAAGAGATAGAGAAGCTAATTGCGATTTCTATCTCTTTCGCTTCGAGTTCGATGAAAAGAATTCGTATGTGTGTACTATTTTCGAGATGCAGGATCGACGTTTATTGTGGACTAGTTAACGCGAAGCGTTTTCGAAGTTAAATATGCGGAGCGACGTTAAGTTTAACAACGTGTGCGGCAGTTATACGTGTGACAGTAACACAGTTTTGCAGCCGCAATAAACAATCTTTTGTCCAGGCGAACTCGACGTATTATACGTGGTTCCAGTCTACATACGCGGTATACACAGCTATACGACGTACACGCATATCTTTCCACCATTATACACGTGGCGGGGCGCGTTTATAGTCGGCCGGTTATTTCTGTCCAGCGCACGAATTGATTTTCAGCCGAGATAATGCTCTATTTACACTCGCGTCGTCGCGAACGACTGTATTTATAATATTTCGGAATAAATTATAAATTAATTTTATCGATTCTCTCGCTACCTTGCGCACAACAACGGTATTCTGCGCAAGAGGACAAAAAAAGAAGAAAGAACCGGCAATTAATCAGCGTAACGCCAAAGTTACTGCGTCACCCGCACACCGAAGCATCGGACAATGTTAATATCATTCAGATCGAGAGAGAGCGAATCAGCGGCATTTCCCCCTTCGGAAAAGGGAAAGCTGCAGCAACAAAGCCGATCGCGAGCGGACGAGGAAGACAGAGAGAGAAAGAGAGAAGAATAAAAGGGGGCGGATGAGGACAAAGCGAGAGAGCAAGTCTTTTCACGCCGCTAGCTTCATCACGGCTCGTGCGCGCATTATGTGCTTTATTTATTGGAAGCAGGAAGTCGGATGAAAATACGCGCGCGACGATCACAACAGAGAGAGAGAGAGAGAGAGAGAGAGAGAGAGAGAGAGAGAGAGAGA
>QLSS01000029.1:792520-806337 GCA_024372645.1 Trichomalopsis sarcophagae | reverse complement strand
TCTCTCTCTCTCTCTCTCTCTCTCTCTCTCTCTCTCTCTCTAGCTTTCGTCGTACTGTATAGAGGGGAATTGGTTAATTTTGGATGAGTTGGTTCGAGCTCTGAGGCTTTTCCGCGATTTACTTTGCCGATCGTGGAGCTTTGGGAGAGATAGTTTTGCTCGATTTTTCGGTGAAACTAACGGCTGGAAAACGGATTCGTGGATAAAGTTTGGCTTTCGTTTTATTTTGGCGGGTACAGAGATGCAGTTTCTCGGAATAATTTGGCCGATTGAATTCTGTTATTTTTTGAACTTCTAGAGTTTGATGCGGAGGGACGAGAATAAAAGTGTCAGTTGAAAAAAGCAACGAAACACGAATCGAATTCTTGTTGTCGAGAGCCGTCAAGCGTTACAATGAAATCGGTTATACACACCAACTACACTCGGTCTGGCTCGACTGCCACCGTCAGATAAGCGGGCCCTGACGTTATTTTTTACGATCCTACAGTTTGCTCTCGCTATCGATGATAAGCCACTGCATACTTATATTCACTTAGTCGTTCTCTCTCTTTCTTGCTCCGCAGTGTACAATTTTTCCTACGTATAAAAATTTCACGAAGCAAACCGTGTGATCTAGATGATTCAGATTTCTATACAGGTCTAATGATACAATAACTGCGGCACTTTTCAACGCTGCAACGCTTTGGAGTGAAAGGCTGCTGCGGTAACTTGCATATGGAAATCGATAGTGGTACAGGGCAGAGTAGTTGATTTAAATATCGCCTGTGCATTTTGCATACGGGGTGTACAATTTGTAGAGCCTGGAATTTCAATATTGTTTCTCGATAGACGCGTTTCTATAGGTATACCCCGAGCAAAATTTTATACAAATTTATTAGCTTTGTACACGGGGTCTCAATGGATGCGGCTTAGGTTATTAATGGAAAATCGATGTAGCTGATGTAACGTTTGGAATGAAGTATGCTTAGTCTGGATTTATGGTGTTGATCATTAATTAACGATTATGCGGCAGATGAATTAGTACACTTACTCAAAGCCATAGATATATAAATTTATTAGTTGCTAAAGCCATAACATTACCTACAAACTTATCTATTTGTATTTCTCTTCCTCAATCAATCCCAGTAAAACTTGGAAGTCATCCACCCCTTCCAATCTTCCATAACTCAAACACACTTCCAGCAACTGCCAATGTTGAATCAATCGCACCAAGAAAGGCGATAAGGCCAAAAATCAGAGGCATCTCCAAAAACGGACCCACCGCCGACTCCTCTCTCTCTCTCTCTCTCTCTCTCTCTCTCTCTGTGTGCTTGTGATCGCCTCTGTTTGCTCTCCACGAAGAAGAAGAAGTAGTAAGTCGACTCCCTCGGAAAATTCGACAGGCAAACAAGAAGCCCCTCGTCTTATCGCCGTCGGTTTTTCTCTGTCTGCAGCAGTTCTACTCGTGCGGGCGTTTTTTTTACGACCTCCATCCTTTGTACCCTGGCGCGCGTGTCTGATGCTGCTTCTGACCCCTCTCGAAGCGAGAGACAGTTTATCTCTTGGGGCTTCTGCTACTAGGCCTTTTTTTTTTAAACGCGAAGTGTGTTTATCGCGAGGGCGACTCTGTAGCGTCGATAACGACCTTAATTTTGGACTCTGTGCCTGATGGTACACAGTGTGGAATGATTTTATGGTGTTTGGGTGCGATTGTTTGTTCCGACGATGCGTATGGTGAAACGTTAACGAGATACACTGTTGTTGATGGATTCTTGTTTTTATGTTTCAGGTGAGTTTCCGAAGCTGAATTTTGACGAGAGAAAATACACACGTTTGCGTATACACAGCAGTAAGTTAACGTCGGATTAAAAGTAGGACTTAAATCCTAAATCCGCTTTGGAACGCGTTACTCCCTTTTCTCATGGAACTTCCGCAGTAAACGTCGCCCCCTGAAAAAGCCTCTCTGGACAGTTCTAAACTACGAAAAAATGAATTTACATGAGGGGATCGATGGAAAAAGGTTTGGCAGCTGCCGCTTCTAAACTTGAGACATGTCCGAGCGGTAAACTTGGTTGGGCGCCAAAACTTGGTCGAACAGTTTTTAAGTAAAAAGTTAGCTCTCACGTACGTTTCCGCAGTTAATTCCTAACTAAAAGCGTGTAAGGGTTGGATCAGAGTATCTCTTCGTATAGACGGCTTGGCTGGTCGATCGGCGAGAAATTTGTCGCGTAGTGCTTTAATTAGTCTGAAAGTGCGAGTTAATAATCGGGACCAGCCGGTTTTATCGGAGAATTCTCTCGTATACGTAGTGAAATATCGCGCAGCTGTGGTGTTAATTAGCGATTGAGCAAACGTCACCGAAGACGCGTTTTTAAAAAGCTTCTCTTCAACTCGATATTATTGGACTCCGGAGACGCTGTAATTGGTCGTTATTGCGAGTGGATTTTGCAATGTCTCTCGCAACGAAGAGCAAATTAATTTCGCTTCGAATAGCTATACGTATTCAAGGAAGATATACAGAAGAACGTTCGCTTGACAAGTAGTCCAATTTACGAGAACGAGCTACACCAAATATTTACTATAATCGGGAAAAATATTCGTATACCGATAACACTCTGTAGCTGTTTGCTCTGCTGCATACACGGTTGAACCGATTCACGCCCGAGATTAAGTCAATGATTCACCTCAACCATCACATCGCTATCTGCTGTAGATAATTCGAAGAAAATTCAGTGAAACCAGAGAAAAAAATTATCGCTCCACGTTATACACGTATACATATTCTTGCGAAATCTGTATGTAGGATTTCCTGCGTTTGGAAACTCCACTGCAAATTACTTCCATCAACAATGAAAAATCGCAACACACGAGTTAAAAACTCGGATTATTCATATACCAGACACTGCACACGGCGGCGGACATAATACGGAAACAATTTCGTACCCGAGACTCGCACATCCGGCATCCTGTTAATTAAGCCGCATTACACCTCCCTATGCACCGGAAAAGCCCGAAAAAATCGAAACATCCCGTCCGTCCATCGCGCATACATATATATATATATATATATATATATATATATATATATAGTCTCTCGCAATTACGTACCAACCATAAGCATATAACCCATGAACATACACACAGAGAGACAGATCCCGAGCGAATATTATCCCATTTCGAGACCACAGAACGAGCAAAACCGTCGTCGCCTACTACTCTCTCTCTCTCTCTCTCTCTCTCTCTCCGTCTGTTTACGATTAGCGTCTATCCACCGCGACTGCATACACAACGCATACATACACGTATCATACGTGTATGTGCCCATAGAGCGACACCCACACGCGCGACTCGCGCGCGTGCAACACGTCGAGCGTATCAGCCGCCGTCGATTTCCTGACAGGTGCGCTGAATATATACATGTATATACCGTTGGGAAACTTCCTGCTGTAGGTAGAGAGACAGAGGCCAGCCGAGCAGCGAATAATACCGATGATAATAATTTGGACTTTGTTGTAAGCGCAAACGTTATGTGCCCGTTGTGTGCCTGTATGTATATGGATAGGAAAGAGGTACAGACGTTGTAATAAGCGGGCCGCGATCACCTGCGGTGCCAGATGAAAGAGCCATGGTCGCGAGAGAGAGAGAGAGAGGATGTATCGTTAACGAGTTCTCGAGTTTATGAACGAGCGAGAGAAAGAGGTGACGAAATTGGGTGGGCTCTCTCTCTGGCTTGACCCTCTTCGATTTTGTTCTGCCGTGCGTACACGCGCTTTTTTCTTTCTCCGTAGTGTTTTTGCCGTTATGGCTCTCTTGCCACCGTCGAGAATAGCAGGGAGCCGATTGTGTACGTGGGCGTAATTGCTTTTTTTCGGACTGTTGTTGTCGTCGTCGTCGTTGCTGGGGTTATGATGTATAACAAAATTCAGCTGTGCCCTTGATTATTCCACATTATCGTCACTTTGTATAATACACTCTCTCCTTTGTGCGCACCTACACACATCCGCGACGAATTTATGTCACACACTCTCGATTAGTACACAAAGAATCGCTGCAGAGTTCACTGCACTTCCTATACATATATAACTCTTCCTCAGCTCTCTCATACGAAGAATATTTTTCTCGCGCGTCTACGCTATAGGCCGCATCTCGCAATAAAGTTAGAAACGAGAGCTTCCTCGCACACATCTCACGCGAGAGCTTATTTGTTCTCGAGAAGATAAAAAGAATCAGGACAAGCATCCGAGAGCGCATACCTCGGGCTAATTGAAAAAGGCCTCGCGTCGCGCGCGCAATTCCGCAAAAGCAGCGATAAATCATAACCGGGCGACAATTCAATTCAGCGCGCTCGCTCGACTCTTGCAATAAGCATTGCTCTCTCTGTGTGTGTGTGTGTGTATTTTCTGCATACGTGTATAATACGGTCGGCTTATTAGCCACACACTCAAAACGTGTCTCCCTTTCGATAATATACTGTTCCTGGGAAACGAGAGGATGAAGAAATAAAAGCCCCGCGAGCTTTTGTCATGCTAACCAGGCCATTTCCATCCCGAGAGAGAGAGAGAGAGAGAGAGAGAGAGAGAGAGAGAGAGGAAAACTTGCCGCGCGGCATTTATTTCGCGTCTTATATACGTTATATTGTAGGCCCATACACACACATACACAGCGCGGTTACTTTCGAAAGGCGCCGTGATCTCATCCGCGCTCACGGATATCTCGCGAGCAGAGCAGGTAGGCTCACTTCGTGTGCTCTCTGTGTGAGCTGCATAACCGACGAGCTGATCGTGACATTTTCTTTTACCGGTTTTCCCGTCCTTCTCGTCGTCGTCTCGGCGGCGATGGTCCCGCTGTATATATATACATATATACATGTTCTCTCTGGGATCTCGAGTTTATCGCGTTGCCAGGTGGGATAGCTGCGCGCTGCTGCCGCGTGTGTAATGTGCAGCGCGTGAACTACTTTTTTATTATTTGAATATGTGTATACACGGATTACGTGCGAGCCGCGACTACTTTGTTTTGAGTGACTGAAGAGGTGCGGTTTTACCGTAAGAAACGCGTCGGCTTTGCGCAAGCTTGTGCCTGTATGTTTATAATTATTTCGCTTAGGAGTACTGTTATATTATATACGCGTTACGGGATCGATGTGTGTATATTATATATAGGCGAGAAGTCGTTGATTTTGTACGCGATGATTATTGGCTGATTTGCTCTTCGGAGGAAGTGTAAAATGAAGTGAATTAAAGCAGTGTGTATGTGTCTGTGTGTGTACACGGAATTGCTGCAGTAAAAACGAGACGTGTGGAGGGGAAGTTAATCAGAGAAAACACGGGATAATATAGGAGTGTGCATTCGCGGATGTGCATGTTGTAAAATACTTTCACCATTGCGATTCCGTTTTTTGATTTGTCGAGGTCTGATGTTTCCTCGTAGGAACGACGATGAAGATGTTACTCTACGCGTCTAAACGAATTTTGTATACGTTTATTAGTACATAGAAAACTCAAAGTGGCTTTTAAAGAGAGAAAAAAATCCGATGGAAACGGAGAGTCGAGAAAGTTTTGATAATGGAAATCGACGGCGGCGTTGATCGATGGCTCATGAAATCGGGTCGTTAGTTGAAAACGAAAACTTTTTTTTAAACCGCATTATACACTTCCAAGCTCATTATTCATCACCCGCGAGCTGGGACAAAGCCTAATTCAATTAAGGCCAAGTCCTCCACACACACGCACACACTTTCAATTTTTCATCTGCCGTGTTCTCTGCTCGGCATAAAGTCGCGCCGAAAACGCTTAAACCCATCAATCCCCCAAAAGCCTAATCCCGCATACATTATACACGCGTATGGCACATAAAGAGCGCATCGAATTCGTCAAAACGCCCCCAGAAATCGGAGACGACGAGGCTCGTAATGGAGACGAATGATGATCGATATCCGTGTATTAACGAAGCTGTTGTAGTGTCGGGCAACGCAACACACACACGACGATGTGCTGGACTAGATATCCGCGAATTATTCAGAGGGTTATCCGTGTGGAAATTATACGCGAGAGGCTGGATATTGAAATGGCTGACATTGCGTTGTGGGAAAACGATCGAAGAAGGATTTAGTGTACACGTGTGTGTGTGGTAAGCGATGTTACATATTCTGCGAATGCTATACCTAGTATGGATAAATATCGTTTGTTGAAGCATTGAGTTTTTAATTGGAGAACGATGGATAAGGATGTGTTTTTCCGCTCGTCCAAGGTCGGAACAATTACACTTATTATTCGTTTATTCTCGATTATAGTGATCAGAGTGCGGAAAGAACTTGAACTTCATTTACGTAAGCCGTAGCCCGACTCGACGTGTGGAGTTAAGGTCTCTTTCGACCAGTTTGGAAACTAGCTGCTGCAGGATCCGTTATGAGCGAGATTTCTTTCTATACTTATCTACGGCGTCTCGCGACTGCCTAATAAATAACCGAGATAATGCGCGTAATTGATTCGAGTCAGTGAGTTAATGGTTGTACGCCATGTTTTCCAATCGATTTTCCGCTATCTCTTCAGAATCTAAATCTGAAACTGTAAAGACTGGAGGTGCTGTAAAGTGTGTGACGCTTGCTTTAATCACTGCAAAAGGTGCAAATCCATCCGATTAATCTGAATAAAATGCAAAATCTTGAAATTGATAGGTCGATCGAAGATTATGTTCTTGATAGCCAGTATGTTGCTGGTTAAAATTTTACGGGCACCATTAAAATTATTTTAATGAGCTAACGCAACTCCTACACTAGTTTTATTTTAAAATTCATATCGCGATTCATATAATTCTCTACAAAAAACACAATGCTCGCTCACAGGTCAGCCGTGAGGGTTCAACGATCAAACTACAATTACGACTCGGCAATTTATTTTTCAAAACAATTCGCAGCCTTCCTGTCATTACGCACACCTCCGCGCAAATCCGCATACCAGATCAGGGAAAAGATACACATCCATAACGACTAGCGCAAACAATCGCCAGCTATCCGCATCAAATTCCGCTCATTACATCGAAAAAAAAAACACGTCCGACATGGAAATCCACCTAAGCCAAGGACTCGCCTGCCAAGCGTGCAATTCAAACAATCCCGTACGTATACGTATAATACACACGCGTGGCCAGAAAACTCGCGGCCAGTGACTCGCTTAATCGTAGTCAGCAGCGACGGCAGGTAATCGTCGTGTCGCACAAGACCGAGCAGCACCTGCCCCGCAGTTATATTCGCCGCCACCGCCGCCTCTCTTTCTCTTTTCACGAGTATATACGTACTCTGCTCTCGTGTCCAGTGTATGTGTAAGTATAAGTGTACACGTGTGCCATACTCGCGCGCGCGCACGCCGCTCTAGGAAAATACATGTAATGCACATCTGTTGTGAATTTCTCCTCCGCAAGTTTCTTTTCTCTCTTGTATGCGCGCGAGCGTCGAGACTTGAGTTCTAAATTCAGAGGTGCGTGAGGGGAATTTTATTTTTATTTTAAAGATGATGCAGCGATTTATTCGGTGCTGGAAATTAGGCTAATGGCTGGTTGACAGCTTTTTCTCTGACGAATGTGTACGCTAATAGCTTCATGGGGTGATGGTGACTACAGTCAAGGTGAAAATCGTTTGCACTATCGATCTGTTTTTCTAGAAAAGGTGTGTGTGCGTTGTAAAAGCTTCTACGTACGTTCGCAGACTTCTTCCTCGTTTCTGGCATTACGATACGCACTGTTGTATTATGGTCAGGCTATTCATCGAATAAAAACCAGATAAGCTCATGAAATTCAACCAACAACTCTCTCGCTCCAAAGTCTCATAGAAATCCGGTACACCACACGCGGATGTATCGATTTCACATCACATAGACCAGCAGTACACGCAGAAAACCGAGGAGGATAAATTCGTGCCAAATAATAAAATGACCATGAAATTAAAGCAGGAGCAAAAGGAAAAAGCGCGCCGGCGCGATAAAGCGAAAAAGCTCCGGGGCATGTGCTGTAGCGCCTCTTTTTACACCGCACGTATACCTATAACGTATGCGGTCCGATAAACGGCGGCGGCGTCGGCGAGAGTAGAGACAAAAGGAAATAAAATTATAAACTGCACGATGAGGTGGAATAATGGAGGCCGATCAAGCGGTCTCATAGTTCTCCACTGGAAAACGCTGTCTTCCTTATATTCTCTTGCCGCGCCGATATGCTGCGCTTTTGCTTCTCTCCTTTTGCGTCTAGAGAACCAATTCCGCTCTCTCACTCACATGGAAATGCATGTAGATAGAGAGAAGAGACGGAAAAAGTTGGTTCCAAAGAGCTTTGTCATTCAGAGACATGTGCGGCAAAAAATTTCGCCTGCGGTATGGAGAGGAAATTTTCTTTTGTGACAGATTCGAGAGCTGCGTTGCACTGATGAAGAATTCTTACGAAACTGTATACTGCATGCTCCGGTCTGCTTATTGTTTCTCTCCGTATACAGAGTGAGTCTATAAAAAAATTGCGTAAAAGCCATCGGTGCGTGGAGAGAAAAAATTGTGTCGCGTAATCGGCTTTAGATACGTTTCCGGAAAGCGGCTAAACAGAAAGAGACCGAGATGGATTTTCCATTACTGCTCTCGAGGACTCGCCGATTAGAAATTGCTTTCAAGGCTGTGGTTCGCGCATTGTCCGAACGTTTAATGGGCATTAGGTTTTAATTTACGGGGATACGCTGCGATGGGGAGAGCCAGTGAAGCGGAAAAGATAATTTTATATCGCTGGCCGTTACGTTTATAGATATTGTCGCGTTAAATATTAGGATGAGGATCTTAGGTTTCCTTCTCGGATAAATCGATTAAAAAAAGAAGTCAATTTCAAATATCCAGACGCCAGACGGCTCTTCATCCGCGTATCGAATAAGCGTCGTCGTTCTGTTTCCTCTGTACTCCAGCGGATTTCCTATTTATATTTCACTGCACTGTCTTTACTTATACCCGCACTTGCGCAAGAAAGGCGCGGTAGTAAATAGAGAGAGAGAGAGAGAAAGAGGGGAAAAAAGTAAAAAAATCCATATAAGGGATACGCGCGTGCACACGCTAATGATCGATCGGATGCGCCGCGCGTGCATAATCAGCGCTACGCGTGTAAATTCGTTGCGCGACGATCGAAGTTCGCGTGTCTCGGGATATTTAAGTAGTGCAGCGCGCGGAGATAAAATTAAAAAATAAGCGGAGGATATTTTCCTTGGGAGCGAGTATAGAATAATATGGGAAGAGTGCGTGAGGCCAAAGTAGCTCGCTAGAGAACCCAATATAGCGACGAGAGACATAAATCAGCTTTTCCCACGCCTTATGTGCTTCTCTGCTGCAGCGATGATTAATTTTTCCCTCAGCTGGTGACCTTCCTTGCACCCGCGACTATGCAACACACTGCATACGCGGTCCTCGCTAAGATTGGTCTAGAATACGATGTCTCCCTCGCAGCAGTCGATTTCAAAAGACACTTCCATTCCGCATAAAAAGCCGGCGCTTGGACTCTGTACTCGCTTTTAGAAATCGGATGTGGATAGGCAGTCGCGCGCTCGTCCTTTTACAATCGATTATCAGACCAGAACGATCCGCGGGTATATCGAGGAGACAATAGAGGAGCCGCCGTGAAAGTTTCCGGATGAAAAGAAAAAAAAAAGGAGAATACCGAACGCCGGTGTGTTTAAGGGCTAGCTTATGCTTTCTTTCTTGCGTCCGTGGACTCGTGTTCCGATTTTTATACCTGTTGAAAGCGCGACACTTATGTAGCTATCGCCCTCTTTCTCTCTGTGTTTTTCATTATGGGATGGATAGCCTGGATGATGAGGCGCTCGTTCATGTGGGTCGAGGATTTTTAATTTTCTGGAAAGCTGCGAGTGAGGAAATTGTCTCTTCTGACGAGGGTCTAATTATGTTGTTGCTGCTACGCGTCATTGAGCGGATTAAACGCATTTTCCATGCTGCTCTGCTCTTCTGCGTGTATGTTGTGTACAGGAGACGGTGGACAGCTGTGTGCTGGGTTGTCGCTATTTCTCCTTTTGATTATTCGCTCCGTGCGGTCAGTTGGAGGGGAGGGCTGGCGCTAATGGCACTTTTAACACGTAGTCTTATGGGCGGCTCCAGGTTTAATGCCTGCGGCGGCCGCTTGTACTACTTTTTTTCCATAAGATTTAACATGGAATTTCCACTTTTTTGGTGGCGCCACGATAAACGCACGAAGCGAATACCTACGATTTTTTTTTTTAATCAACGCTTTGCGCTCGTGAACAATGTAGGCAGTTATGTCTCGGATGCATGCGAATTTGCTTTTGATTCAGTCGTCGCATGATGAGAAGCTTAGTGTTGAGTTATTTTAACAGGGACAACTTTTCTTATTATGGAAATAAAATAGAATGTTTATTATTAGAACATTTCAGTGAACCACGATATTCCGCCATAGTGTGAACTCTCCTATAGTCTCTGGCCAATGGAGATAGATGGCACACAGGCGCTTTCGTCTTTTCCTCAATCACTATCAGCGTGCCCAGTGCATATTATACAGCGGTGTCCCCAAAACTGCCTTTTGCTGAACCTATATATAATACTAGGGCCGCTCATGCTTCATCTGAAGGAAGGGGGAAATGTACTTTTTGTTTATATCGCAGAGATCAATCCACGAATTAAGTGAATACACCGCCCAACGGATTAGTACAAGAAGGGGGAAATGTAAGTTTACTAGTCTTTTGAGATTGTTCATCCTGTACCCTTTAACGGTTCGATAAATTCATCGAACAAATTGCTCTTTATATGTCAACTCATCATACAAACATTTCCCAAGAATTTGCTGGAGAAATATTAGCAATCACTGAAAAATTCAAAAAATATACACACAAGCTGTACAAGAATTTCAAAGCCAGCCAGACATATCATCATCATTTCTCACTACGCAACACAACAGCTCATTGCGTACACATTTGCGCATAGAGGCATCGGCTCTCTCATCGTTGTCTAAAAATACACTGCAGCCATCGGAAACGGGCATTTTCAAACAAGCCTCATTAATACAAAAGCGTTTCAACTCCGTGTACAACCGCTGACTAATCGTCCCTCTCTCTCTCTCTCTCTCTCTCTCTCTCTAGACACACGAGGCCAACGGACGGTTTGGAGTAAAAGAGAAAATCGCGAGTTAAAATAATTCTCTTGAGCAAGGGCTGCAGAAGAGATGAAAGGAGACGTGTGCGGCGCACGTGCAGAGTGCAATTGCTGATGTACTCTCTCGTGTACATATTCGCGCTTGTTAACTGGTTTGTCAGTGCGCAGGAGGCGACGGACGTTTTGTGCCGGAGGAGTGAACTATATCGTCAGCTTTGTTTATTTTCTCTTTCGAGTGTGTTCAGTTCGGACGATTAGGTCCGAGAGGACTTCTGGAGCATTGGGCTGAAGCTTGGCTCTTCGCGGTCGTCCTTTTTTGTTTTGTGAATTATCGATTTCAGTGCGGTTTAACTTTCTATTAGAAATTTACTATCTGCGAGGTTTTCCAAAGAGTGAAATGGTGGTGTGAAGTCGATTATCTTCGTGTCAATTTTCTAACACTCTCTCGAAAAAATTACAAGGAGAAATCGCGCGCTTGTGTAGTATTTCAAAAAGTTTACATAAGTTCGATGACTCCCACGTACAGGAGAACTCTCGATCGGACCGGTTTTGCACAAATGGCACCGCGGCGAGGAATAGCACAATAACGCCGCGCAAAAATAAAAAACGAATCTCAAAATTTCTCTCTCTGTACCGCGAGTGAAAATCGTGTCCAGTTCGAATTTCGAAAGCTTCGAAAAAACAACGCTCGCTGGGCGCACAATCGAATCCAAAACAATAGCCCATAACCCAGCACACCATATCGAGCAGAAACAACGACGAAAAAAGTCAACCTCGGCACAATAAGCTCTCGCTTCACACAAATAGCTGCCGCAATTCAAGCGTGAAATCTCTCTCTTTTTCCATAAGGATATAGATGTATATAATAGCGTGCATTGTGTTCTATAGCTCTTAATACACATCCTACAGGCATATCACATCTCGCCCACGTATTACACCTCCTCCGCCGACAAGTCAAGGTTGCGTCGCGTCAAGGCGATTTATTCTATGTATAATATAGACTGTGCGCTGCGACAAAGGCGAAGTTTCATCCGCTGCTGCAGTCTCCGGAGAGAAAAGCGGAAATCGAGTCGACGTCGCATAAGTCGATACACAGCTGCTGCTGCACCGCTGCATAGTAGGCTTCCGGCCTCTCAAGGTCGCGACTCTCGACTCTAGTCGTCGTGAAAGTGAAGTCAATCGCGATTGCGAATTAAATGCTGGTTCTCGAGAGTAGAGATCAGAGTGAGAGCTGCTGTGGATCTGGGAAAAGAGACGGGGATATTTGGACGCACCTACGCGACTCTCTGGATATATGTAGGACGGTTTTGTATAGGTCTATAGTTTGATTTTGGAATATGGGCTGTTGAAGTGTGTACGAGGTGATTTGTGTTTGACGAGTTTATCGGCTGTGTGTACTTGCTCTGCGCTTAGAGATTAGTCATGTAATTGCTCCGATTACTTTTAGCCATACAGGTGCTAGTTACCTTTTCGGTCGTTGAGTCTTTAACATACCGTCCATTTGTCAAGGATTAATTGAAGTGCAGTGGTGATACCTGGAACAACTCGGATGAATTGCGTAAGAGAGACACTGCAGAGCAAAGTTTGCATAACGCCGTCGTAAACAAACACCAAATCTCCGGGTCGACCTGCAATATTTTAGTATTATCATCTATTTAAATAAACAAAATTACTCCGGATGATTTACCCCATTTAGAGAGAGCGCCTCGAGATCCAATTCATTAGATCCTCATCAAGCCCCGATCCAATATCAATCACCATCAGAGCGTCGGGGCAACTATTATTTGCTCAAGCCCAACGTCTCTCTCACTGCTTATCGCATCGCCCAGAGTACACATCCATATCAGCTGGTGAAAAGCTTCAATATCCCTCCTGACATCCATCGAATTAACTTAGCAGCCTGCACCTACAACGTCGACTCATGCAAACGATTCGCCGTGTATACCTAACTCCACTCGCCGCGGGAAATCTCATATCCCGTCTCAGCTGCAGCAGTTCACGGCGACGAGATTAAAATCTCCGATAGTCCGTAATTCCTCCCCCGCAGTGGCTCGTTATCATTCGAATGACGTTATTTATATACACACACACTCTTCCTTATACTTCTTCGTTGATAACGAACCAGCCCTCTTCCCTCGACCTTCAGAGTTCAGAACCCGGTGTGGGGGTTGTTCTCTCTATCCTCCGCTATGACGTATGCATACCTGCATACATATACATCTAATAGGTGGAAGGGTCAGAGAAGAAGAAGAAAGAATTAAGCTCTTCGCCGCGAGAGAGACTTGGCCCTGACACGAGAGAGAGAGAGAGAGAGAGAGAGAGAGAGAGAGAGAGAGAGAGAAGACAGTGCAGCGGCTTTATGTATAGCTGTATAATTGGCTCGTCGAGCGTGAATTCTTCTTCCTATTATTCCGCGGTCGCGACTCGCTCTATCTGTATACCTAGCTTGACTTCTTTTCGCGCATTATGTCCCCCGAATGACGCAAAAGAACCAGAGAGAGAGAGAGAGAGAGAGAGAGAGAGAGAGAGAGAGAGAGAGAGAGAGAGAGAGAGAGAGAGAGGGTAGACTTTGTCACACGTAAGAGAAGGGAAAACTTTTGCGGTGAGGGTAGAATGCGCGCAATAAATTTTTTTGTACTACAGCGAGCCTCACGCTTTTTAGAAAAGTGTACACACAAGCCTTCCTGTTCCTTTCAAAAGGAC
>QLSS01000029.1:753188-792420 GCA_024372645.1 Trichomalopsis sarcophagae | reverse complement strand
AGAGAGAGAGAGAGAGAGAGAGAGAGAGAGAGAGAGAGATTCGAGCTTCTTTTTGCGCGACGGACGACACAGACACGCGCAACTTTCATAAAGTTTCGCGAGATGTGTATACCTATATAGCTTTATACTTAGAGAAAATATGGGTCAGATGAAGTGGAGGGTAATTTTATCGTTATATGGCACTACTGTCTCGCTTCATTAGATCGCGCGGCGCGCTGTAAACACGCGCGTTTCTTGTTTTGTCTCGCGAGACGTGTGCACGCGAGGAAAAACTCTGTGCTCTATCTGTAAAACTCGAAAAGTAGACTCGTGGACGTGTATTAATTAGGTTCGCTGCAGTGTGCGGAAGAGTCACCTGATATGACGAACTTCAGCGACGATAAATTCCGCGAAACGATAAAAAAAGAGCCTCGCGTTCTCGAGAGCTGCAGCTTGTTATACGGAAGAATAGTTTCGCTGTATAGAACACAACGCATCTTCAGTGCATCATAGTTGTCCACGAAAGTTTGTTGGACTTTCGAGAGTCATACTTTGTCATTTCTGTCATCGGACGCTGGAATTGGATTTTTTCCCCTCTTTCTCTCTCTCTCCGGATGCGCACAGAACTTTTCCTTCGAAAGAAATTTCGCAATTGCTTTTTAAAACGTTCGCGGTACTCCATACCGTTGAAAAGTATAACAGAGCGCGCGGGAAATATTAAAAATTTCATTGCTCAGTTCGAGACACTTAAGCTCTCGCAACAGTAGCGTCCGCTAATCGTCCTACCTCTCAGCAAAAAAAGTAAACGAACAAACTAAAAACTCACGCACCTAATCGAAAAAAATCGAGCTAACGAGCGTCAGCTGATTTCGCCCGGTAACAGTCTTTCGCATACCTCAAACTCGAGTCAGCGATACTTCTTTCCCTTGACTGCAGTATACACGTATAGCGCAGGTATATACAGAGGGAGCATAAGCGAGAGATAAGCGGGGGCAACTGCAACGTACGACACATAAACGCATAGCAGCAGCTCTCTTCGGACGAAGTAGGGGGACTTTGACGCTCGGCTACGCCCTCGACACTAGCTTTTCCGCGTTTTCACTCCGCGTGTGTGTGTGTGTGTGTAACGTATAACATCGCGCGGCAGACTAACCGGCAGTACGTGTTTGTCGCGCGAGTCGTGAACCTCGGCTCGGCTCTTTTCTCGGTAAAGTCTTTGTATGAGTTTTAGAGTTTAGCGTGTGTGGTGCGAGAGAGATAATCAAGTGCTGTTTTTTAATTTTAGGCGACTGAAGCTCCTAACTCCAAAGGTGCACGTAATACTGTGTGTTTAGGAAAAGTGTGCGTTTGAGCAACGCTGCTGCTGTTGTTGTTGTGTTTAAGATAATTGAAGGTCGTTATGCAGTGCTGCTACACTTTTGCAATGTTGTCATTTTCCTGGCTCGGTTTCGTTCATCCTAATGGGACCACCTCGAATTACACGTTTTATTAACAATTATACGACTGCGTTTTCACGAGTCCGAAGAAATTTGCTTTATACACTGCGATGTCGTTGTACAATTAGAAAGGAAAAGTTATGCTCTTTAAACTATACATCGCGACGAAAGAACGAGCGATCGAATTGAGACACGCGAACTTGCCTAACGGCTAATTAAGAACACAAATTCATACGAGCTGTTCGATCAAAATTACAAAACTAAAGATATATCTATATACCTACAAATGCGCTGGAGAACGTTCCAAATCTATATCGGGGAACGAGCCTCTCACACATGCAGCGCGAGCGATGTGCCTCTCTGTTGTCATGTCGGGGACCACTTCAAACCTGCTGGCTTAGCAAGAATTCGATAGGCAGCTTCCGCCGAGACGACGGTACGGAGATCGCGTGCCGCGAAACCCTGCACTTTTCACGCACGTGCGAACTCGCTGTTTTGTGTCGATTCGGCTCTGCTTTCAGGCGCTTGATTTTCTCGTTTTTCAAAACTTTCATCGGCTCGAAGCTTCGATCTCGAGATTTTTAAATTAGCTCATAATACCGCGTTGCATCACGTCAGGTATACATACACGCATCATTCACACAGCATAGCGTCTCGTAACGTAACAGACGCGTTATTAGTCATACACTGTTTCGTACGGTGCAGCGCGCGACGAATCGAAGGGGAACAACATTATCTGCTAATAGCATCGGCCCGACGACGCCGACGACGTGTGCCAGTGCGTGTGTATGTGTATAGCTATAGCCTCTCTCTCTCTCTCTCTCTCTCTCTCTCTCTCTCTCTCTCTCTCTGCATGTCACGTTCCCATCGTTAAAATTTATGCGAGACACACACAATATTTGAGAATAAAGATAGCGCCAGTATGCGTAATTCTGTTAATTGCGAATGACTAATGCCCGCTCACGGATCAACGCTTTCGCCCGAAAGCCTGCAGCACACCTACTCTGTATTATGGTAGTAGACGTGATGGTAAAATTAAACAAGCTTTCGATCCATGTTTTCCCGATAACACACACTACGTGGCCATCACTACGTTTCCGTTATCAACGGGAAGGGCTGACCTTGGCATACAACTAAAAATCTGTATGAAATCGATAATCGATTCAATGCCCAATCACACCGAAACAAATATCCTTCCTCGCGCCAATTACAAGCCTATTCCGCAACTCGACACGTTCCGGCTCTTTAAAATTCAGAACCGCGCGCGCGACATCCGATACCCCCTATATGATAGCTAAAAGAAACGCACGTTTATACGTGACAAAAGAGGAGACGCTTCCGAATCGGACACCCTGTATATAATGCTGCGCGCAGCCTCTCCAGATCCCGTTTATCGAAAGCGCATCGGTACTCGATACATACCGGAGTGTGGGTAGGCGAGCTTCTTCTTCTCTTCCTCTTTTTTCGCGAATACGTGTCTGTGTCTTTCGTCTTCGCCGATGCTTTACCGTATAGCCTTAACTTCACTGGGACGTTTAGCTCGTTGGTCTTTTTTTTTGCGCCGATGCGATCGTTATTCCGCGTCCGCGCAGGGCCATTTTTCTCGAGGCTCGTTTTCAGAGAGTATAGCTTCTTTCTTTTTCTGCTGAAGCTGAAGTTTCGTTTGCTGCGGTCGCAATTTGTTATCGTCGTATTTTTTTCGAAGGAATTTCGACGCATGATTACACGACGATTAATAAAGCCGAGAGCATATTTTTCAGTTATGCAGTACAAGCTATTGCGAAAGCCTCGAGTGAAGACGTTGTGTAATTGGCATAACTCTGTAAAAACAGGTCACATACTCTCTCTCTCTCTCTCTCTCTCGCTTCTCCATACAGGAGGACTTGACAGTGTCAGGGCTCTTTTAACCACCTGCCAATTTTCGGCCCATCATCTCCGCGCATACGCACACATTCCCTCTCTCTCTCTCTCTTGGTTTTATAATAAGCCTCAGCCGTAACGGAAAATTACGGTGTCTCAATAAAGTGTCTGGCCCGACGACGAGACCGCGAAGGAAGTCGCCCAAATAAATTATGCAGCGAAGATCGAAGCTCACCGCGGCTGCATTCCGGGAACCGCGTATAATATGTGCAAGAGAGCTTTAAAGTGTAATTTGCCAAGACGCGATGTTACACGACGAGGGAGTTTCGGGGAGGAAGACGACGACGACGACGACGACGCGGTGTAATGCTGATGGTCGGCGTGTGCGCCGCGGAGCCTAATTGCCCGACATGTCGCTGATGCGTTGTTTCGATAATTTCGAACGTTGAATTTTAATGCCGAAATAAACTTTTTGCTTGGTCGCTTCTTAACTGTGTAATAAAATTCCAATTTACAAAATAAAATAGCCTCGCGCTATTAATTATTACTCAACGAGGCTCCCTCTCTTAACGAAACCAGATACACACACAAAGGTCAAGTTTTCCATCTCGACGCAACAAAGACGAGAAGAGAAGAGAGAAAAAATCTCTCGCTAATAGGAGCCGGCTCTCCACTTTCCCGGCGCTTCAATTCATCCTTTTGTCGTCGCGGGCTCCTCTTCGCTAAAAATTCTGACATCCAGCAGTAGACTCGCACAGTCTTATCGATTCGCCTCCTCCTCCACACACACAGAGGCTGTAACTTCCTCTCCTTCTTCTCCTTTTTTCGCAGCGAATGGACGAGCGTCGGCTCGAGAAAGAGCCGAGAAAATGTACCGCTTTACCGAACTCTCTTTAACGCGCGGTTACGTGTGTGCGTGTGTGTGCGCGCCACGTCAGGGACTGACGATTCTCTCTCTTTCTTGAGCTACGACTCGTCACTCTTCATTACTCAATGCTCCTCGAGAGCCTACTTCTTCTTCGGTGTAGGTATTATACGCTCGTGAGGAGAAAAAAAATGGAAGAGGAATGCGTTATTGCTCGTTTACGATTTTTCTACGCTGTGTGTAGCGGGGGACTTTAATTCTCGCGCTGGTGAGATGGAGAGAAAGAGAGAGAGGGCCTAATTGACGGAGTTATCTTGTAGGTGAGAGATAGCGCTTAAATGCCTGGTAATATAGAGGTTGCTGGAATTTCTTCTTCGGGTTTTCAGGTGTTTTGGGTTAACGCGTGTGCGGTGAAAGAGAGAGAGAGAGAGAGAGAGAGAGAGAGAGAGAGAGAGAGAGAGACGAAGAGAAGGTTTACGAGGAGTTGATGTGTTTGGTTACGATTTCTACCGTAAGCTGCTTAATGGCTTTCTTGTAGATAGATAGTGATTTTGAGGGACGAGTACAGCAATGTTCGTTTCTCTGTCGAAGTGCAAAATTAAATCGATTCGATATTTTTCCGTTTCGAATTGGAAGATATCGATTTTTCATTGACGCCGTCGCCGCCAATGAAAGTCGTATTTGTCGAAACCAATTAGCGAGACGACTATATACGAGGAAAATTCTCGGAGCTGTAACACACAGGGTGTGCCGGGTTTAATGAATCCGTTATTGTCTCAATTCGACCCGCATTTATCGTCGTTTAAAATTGTCTCACTTAACAGCCTTTAATCGGTCTCATTAACTCAGTGAAAAACACAAGCGAGTGTCTCGGGCGATTAGTTCATTTTCGGATGATTAAAAAATCACGATGCATAAATTAATCATTAGCCACGAGTCGTGTGCATCAACTTTTATTAATGCGCCAGACGTCTATATGCGGATGTGCGTAATTTAATTTTGCCTTTTTTTCCACCCAACTGCACCAGTATCCCGTGTTTAAATTCAATGTATGCAAACAGAGCATCAGCAGCAGCAGCAGCAGCAGCAGCACAAAGAACCGGCCACTGGCCTCTAAAAATAAACCCACTGCCCCTTCGTCGAATCGATATACATAATCCTCTTTCTCACACACGGACACGAATGATCCGTAAACTTTAACCCCTCATCTCTCTTTCTGTCCACACAGATCCCCGCGCACATCGGGGCTATGAGGCGGCGACGCAACAAATTCACGGGAATCTCCTCGGAGCCGTCGTAGAGACCGTCTCACATATCTCCTATCATCGGTGTATAGCTGAACTCGTTCGCATGAGTGGAGAAGGCGTACGAGGCGTTTTGGAAAAATGATGACTGCCATGGCCAGGCTACCCTGCAAGCAGACGACTTCGCCGTCGCAGCAGACGAGATATGCACCGGCGCCGCCGATTACCGTCAATCCCAGCTTTGCTCAGAGTCGTGGCTACTGGGAAATGCAGCAGCCGGTACAGACGCATCCTCAGCCGCCTTTTGTGAGGAATCATCATCGGCATCACGCTGATCACGTCGGTATGTACATATTTTTACTTTTTTTATTTTGATGCAAAGTTTACGTTGTTCGTGGTCGCGTGTAAATATTTGTCGCGGTGTTGGTTTAGCGGGGAAATTTCCTGCGGATTCGGAAACTCTAAGGTGAGTCGTGTGTATACTGTGTACACGCTTACTCGCGTTTGGAGACTCGCTGGGAATAGAGAAAGTTTAAATAAACGGGAGCTTTTGCAAGTTTGTGAGCAACGCGTACAAGTACGCCATTCCCACGTTGTCTCTCCGACTGAGACAAAGGACAGAACCATATTATTGTGGCGGAATCGTCCTTTTATCTCAACACCGCGCCTGTCTTTATTCTTAGCTATATACATCGATCCTAAATTTCGCCGCTTCATTATCAATCTCCGTTCGGCCTCCGCCACCCGCACGAAAGTCCCATAAATTATTCAAACCGAAATCACGAGTTTCCGATCGAGAGGATTCCCGCGAATAAACGATGCTATACGTTATTTTTACCCCGTCAGAAATAGCTCCCTCTCTCCGCGACAGGAGACGAAAAATTAATTTTTCATAGCCTTATACAGAAGTGCCGAAAATACAAACGAAAATCGCGCGCCCGAAAGGGAAAACAAACTCCCAGCGAGTATATATACACGATGAAAGTGGATTTCGGGGGAAGTGAAAGAAGAAAAAATTCTGGGGTACGCTCCACACTCACTCGCCCGCGCGCGCGCGCGATAATTAAAGAAGCAGCTGTTAAAATAGAGCGGCTTCGTCGTAGTCCCTCTTCGTACACGTTTTACGATAAGTACGTGCACACACACATACACACGTCTATCTTTTACAACAAATCTCTTCGCGCGCGTCGCGCCTTTTTTTCTTCTTCGGTTGTAAAAATACAGTCGATCTCTCTCTGTGTGTGTTTCGAAGCGCGGGAGGGAAAAAGCTCTCGCTTTTTCTACTCCGGGGGTACAGTGTATGTGTGTGCTGGTGCTTTGACAAACGGCCGCCTCGTCGTCGTCGTCGTCGTCGTCTATAAAAACATAAGGAGTCGGCCGAGCGCGCGGCTTTCTTGTCGTGTGTCGAGATAGTAGGCTGATGCGTGTGTATGCAGCTTTGCAGAGGAATGAGAGTACGAGAGCATCGTCGTTTTGCCGAGCGCGGGAAGAGACTCTCTGGCCTAGAAAACTCGATTTCAGCTGTCGAGCTTTTGGGAAATTACACGCGGGGCGCGAATTTCGCCGCCGCGGGGGAATGAGTTTTGTTTGAAAGGGATATTCGTATTTCTTGAAAGCCTGTTTAAAGCTTTTCGAGGCATCACTTCGAAAAACTTCAGAACTACAATAATAATTGATTCAATTGCCCCAGCTCTCCCATTGAATCTTCTTTCCATTCGGGATATCCGTTCCACCCCCCCCCCCCCCCCCCCAGCAGCATCTCCTTTCATCCCCGAGTCTCCTCGACGATCCATCATCACCGTATACCAGATACTATATCGCACAAAAGTCCACCAACCCAAAAAAAGCTTCGACGTCAGCTGATCGATGAACCGCGCATTTTTCTCTCTCCTCGCGATCAAAAGCCAAGCTCGCGCCTTTAATATGCATCATGCATGCAACCGTGTCGATATACGTAAGAAGCGCGCAAGGCTGAAGACGAAGCGACTGCTGCCGATAAAACGAGGAGTAAGTAGCGGAGAGCGAGACGCGCGCGCGATATCCGCGAAATCTGGGTCGAGACGGGGCCGAGCGCCAGCGGCGAGTCATGAATTTTTGGGGAGGAACTCTTTTTCTCTCGTATATACAAGGATTTTTTCCCCATTTGTGCGCGAATGGAAATTTTTCGCCCGCGATGCGAGAAACGAGAGCTGCGATTTGTCTTTTACTCTTGTGTATATACGGTATATAGAGGGAAGGAGATGTTTTTCGGGTCACGTTGATCGGATTTTCTCTGAAGGAGCTGAAAAGTCGCGCGCTCGAGCGTCGCATTAATTAAAACATTTTCGAGTGTGTGTGTGCATACTCGCGCGCGGGGAAGCTTTTTTCATTAAACGGGAGAGCGTCTCTTGCTTGAGCTCCGATGCTCGGTTTGCGGCCTAGATACATACGCGTCGTTCTTCTGTATTTTTTTTTTTTTTTTTTAAGAGAAACCTTATATACACTGCGCTTCATCGGTGAATTAAAAAGTAAATTAATCGTACACGGCTACTGCTCAATGTTATTATCAGAATGCTTCTCTTTACAGCATCGGGCTCAATCTTCCGTTTACACTGCAGCGCATATAGTTCGCGACGATAATTTTTTTCAGCATCCATTATTAGTCACGGACGATAATTTTTCACTCCCTGCGCAGCTCCTTTCGAAAGCCGATAGCTACAGTATTATACAGACGAGCCGCACTGCTGCTTAAAACGGGCTAGTGCGCGGGTGATTATATTTCAGCACCGACTCGAGCTATATGCACAATAGCGCGAGCGAGGCTGCGAATAACAACAGATGTTGCGCATTATAACGGCCGGTGGGGCCCCGTTTAATTTATGCGAAAGATTTTCCGTTAAACTCGCTCGGTCGTGACGGATAAGCAATTATAAACTAGCGCGCTAGCTCGCACGCGAGTATTATGATAGAGTAATTCTATAATCTCATATGCGATGAAAAAGCGCCGACTTTCCGTATAAGCGTGTGTATTATTCTGTTTTTTTTTTTTATATACTCCACATCATCGTTACAGTTCAGTCTCGCTGTGATGTAACGAACTCACTGTCAAAGTAACAAGGGCATATAATCGAACGAAGCTTTATCTCGTCGACGATTGTTTATTTTTTTACGAGCGACGTGGCGGATGAACGAATTTCGCCGAAAAATGAAATAAATCCCCCTCTCGAGTGTGTATGGAGAGCCGTTCGAACGCAATCGCGTTTTTTCGCGTCGCTAAATGAAAAAATCGTCCCGCATATCGGGCTTCGAAGCCGTGCAAGATACAGCTGTACAGAGAGAGAGAGCGAGCGAGTCGGTCGTCGCTGAGAGCTTCGAGTGTACGTGTCTATATTTGCGCTGCACAGCACCCGCTATCGGACCAATTGCATTATTTCATTAGCTGGTGAAAAAAAAAGAGAGGCTGTATTATTCTCTTGTATATACAGTGCGCGCCAGTCAAGTGTTTTTGTAAATTGAGCGATACAATAATACCTTCTTTATTTTTAATCTCTTTAATTGTTCGATCATATGGCTTTTTAAAATTACTCGCTTATATACTAGTACAACAATTTGATCTTCTGATATCTCCACACACAGCGCGTCCATATACGCGTCTCTCACCTGCCCCCATGCAAAACTTCGTCTCACCTCACCCGCAAGTTCCGCTCTCGTTGAAGTAGGAAATCACGAAAGTGGGTAAAGAAAAATATAGCCAAGAAGCTCCGAGATCACTTACGCACTATTATATGCACATACACTCGGCACACTCGTATACAGGCGCGTGCAACTGCGTACTTGAACGCGTGTGTGGCTTTGTGCGCTGGATAAGGGGTTCGACATCGTAGTTCAAGATCGAGCGGATGCCAGGCGCTTCTTTTTTTTTTCGTCGAAAGTACACTCGAGACGTATATAGGGGGCAGAGAGGCTGCTTTTTTTTGTTAGAGCAAGAGGACCACTTAGCTCCTCGCCAGACCACCAATTAACGAATGTGTTTTATTGAGACGCTAGCTGTTGCTGGAGAATTTTGGTCTATAGACGGCGAGTGTGGTCGTTGACGTTTGTAAATTTGTAAAATCTGTTGATTGATTCCCTCGTCAAGACTAGTCTTAATAATAAAAAAAAAGTATGTATATATTTTAAATTTTGTTCGACGAAGCGTCATTCGAGTTTAAAAGTTGTGCCGCTCGAGAGAAAAGGCGGCCTTCGAAACATATAAATTTCGCCTTTTTTTTTTCATTCTCTCCGCACACGTGTGCTCCCTCACACGAACGACGGAGAGTAAAAAACGACGGCTCGCGTCCTCGCGTGCTTTGACTACCGATCTTGCTTGTATACTGACGCTTTTTTTGGCTCTCATCCTCGACGGAACGAAAACAAGCGCGGGAGTCGCCGAGTGAGTGCCGAAATAACGAGTTGCGGATGGAACGATTTTTTTATATTATTCCCACGTACTGGGGAGTCGGAGAGGGATACGTTATGTATTGAAGTTATATATGGTCGACAGAATCGGCGATGTTTTTTGGTTTTTATTTTTATTGAAAATTAGCCGAGAAGGTTCAGACTTAATTTTCGAGGCCTTTCTCAACCAATGCCGATCATCCGCATCAAGCACCGCAGCCCTCCCTATCAAATCTCGCCAAACTCCACGAAAACAGCGTCTCTCGTAAAAAACCCAGTAGCAGCAGCAGCAGCACGTGTCCAACACCGCAGCAAGCGAAGCTGGCAAACGAGCAGTCCATTCCCCGGCGGCGGCAATTAATCGCAGCCTCTTGCTTCTCTCCACACAACAGCTGTTCTCTCTCGCTTCCTCGCGATAATCCGCAGAACAGCAGCGTATGCACTGATGTGCTCTATGCTCTATAGACACTGCTTCCGCGCGAGAGTAGCCGACGATAAAAGTCCCGTACATTATGCATACGCCGCGCGCACAGCCTCTTACATGCATTATTGCGTGCGAATCTCGCGCTTCGCGCGGGTAAGCGGATACTCGTGTGCTGCTGCTGCTGCTGCACCCGAGTCTTTTCTTCTATGCTAATCAAGTGCTAATGACTGGATATATACACGGAGTTGCCGACGGGGATAATGGATAAATGTGGAGCGAGCTTGAAAGCTACGGGGTTAGTTGGGGAAGTGCGTATAGCGGAGACTGGCACGTGCGCGTTTTACATTTTTTGCTACGGTACACGTTTTGTCTGGCCGTGGTAAAGTTCCGACAATGGTTTATTGTTCTTTCGGCGCGTCTTGTTTTTCGGATTAAAAATCTCACATGGCTCCGATGCTATACTGCTCGGTTTGAATGTGGATCAGGATGTATAGGGTATTGGTTTATCAATGTATAGTTAAAAATGGATTTTTATAATCGCTTCAAGGTGCATACCGCGCGACTGTCCTTGAGTTTTTACATGATCTTTTATTTTTTATTGGCCTGTATGTATAATGCGCGTAGAAACTTATAACGTTATAAAAAGATACACGCCTAGACCTATGGGATCTATTATACTGGGCATTAAAACCTTGTTATTTTAAGATCACCTTGTTAAATATAGGAAGGCGCGCTCGAAACGGCCGTCGTAGAATCCTTGGGCATGAAAATTTTACTTACTGAAAACTTAGTGTCTCTTATTCCAGCTTTTAAGCTATAAATAAGCGATTGATTAAATAAACTTATGCTTTCCGTAACAGGCAAGCGAAAAAGTGCGGTTGAGCTGCTGCAGGAGTCGAAGGCTTTCTACGTAAAAAGCGAGACGGTGTTGGACCGTAAGCAGGAGCTGAAGAACAGCGGCCACCTGCAGGTGTCCCAGGTGACGGCGCCAGGCGCACCGCCTCGTCTCCTGCGCAAATGTGCCTCCGGCGGAGGTGTTCCCGGTCAGGGCTGCGGCGCCGTGCACCAACAGCAGCAACAGAACCAGCAGCCACAGCCTTGCTGCTGGGCTACGTGTCACGACAACGATAGACGTGAGTTTCCTTTTAGTTTTATTTAAAGAACGTTTTTGAATGAGTTATCGCAGTGAAAATTTTTTCGCTCAATATAAAGGTCAGTCGCAGCAGTGAACCAGCCCAGCACTTTCGCACACTTTCATATAAGTCACGTCCGCGCTGTAAGAGTCGAGGGTGCATAATTTGAATTTGCATTTGAAATTTTTCCCCTGAATTATTCCCTTTAATTTCGCCCATTCGCATAGTTTTTTTTCACGATTTAACATTTCAAGCCTAACCCGATTCTCATTTAAAATCTCAACAGCTCTGCCGCCCAAAAGTCCTCGTTTGGTCCCAGTTCCCCAGCGACGTTCAGGCTCATCCTCGACGAACAACAACACGATCGGCGGTGGTCCCTGCAGTGGCCCAGGCTCGGATCAGCTGCAAGCGAAGCTTCGCCGGTTACTCAACACCGACAGCAAGGAGAACGTCTTCTTCCCCGAAGTGGCGAACGTACCGGCGCCCGCGGAATACGCCACACCAGCCCAGCCTGTCCACATAGACGATCACGAACAACAGCAGACCACTAGGGAGGACAAGTTCAGATACTCGCCGGGAGGAAGTCTGTCACCCAGTTGCAGGGATGACGATCGCACGGTTGGTTATTGTTATGCCTTTAACTTCGTTCGTTATTGTCTATTGGTTTATGTAAATTTGCGGTGTGTCGCACTGTGCCAAAATTACGTTAGCTCGTGCTATAACTGATTAAGTAGTTTTTTCATCAATTATTCACGAGTACAGGATTTAATTCGTGCCACTGAGCCCGTGAGGATAAGCTCCGATGTAAATACAATTGTACTCGCGCAGAGTCACAAAAGTGTGAATATTTCGTCGTTGTATATAATTAATTCACCAGAGTCCCGAGCGCACGGGCATTCTTTTGTATACCGGCTTTATTATCTCACGTCAATTTAACCATGCGCGAGCGCGGCGTTCATTTCTGTTGTATACTCTTTTTTTCGAACATCCTTTTTAATTTGCTGCTTCGTTTAAGATCCGAATCGCCCCGGCTCCCATTAAAATCACGTTTACCCGGATTGTTCCTCAAAAATACTTGACAAAAATTCGACGCAGAGCCTAATTATCGCATTGTTTGTCGTTAGGCGAAGAATTATAATTAACGATGACCGCTGATTAAATAATTAGAGTGTTGCTATAATGCACAACAATGATTAATGTACTACATAATATAGGCTCTCGCTTGCTATCGATATAATCATTCGGCGAAGGGCTGATTAATCAAATTCCAAGCGCATAATAATAAATAACGACGATAAATTGCAATAGAAGAACCACAGCGTCATGTAAAAAATTATAATCAGCTGCTACCCAACGGCGAATCAATAGCCACCCAACGCCTCGACCCACGCTCTCGCATACACACACACACACAAGCGGACAAAACCCATCGCAAACGCTTCTCTCTCTCTCTCTCGTATATCCAGAATAAATCATCGGCACGCATATAGAAGTAGCCTCGACTACCCCCACACTAATGACGCAAAACGGCGGAGCAAGTATCGAGAAAGCTCTGTGTCGCGTCCGACATTGAAAGCCGAGATGCAGCGGCGGCGACGACTACGACCTTCCCCCTGATTTTCCCCTTCATTATGAACGCGAGCGTAGACACACACGCCAACTTTTCCAGGCTGATAAACAGCTTCGTCGCGCGCATCAGCTCTTGTAACGCGTCACACACACACACACACACACAAGCAGCTCTATATACAGTCTCTGTACACCGCGGATTCCGCGTCATTGTATATTATCCGTCAATGCTAATACCGTCGTTATAAATATCAACTTGTATTCTAGGCGCGCGTGTGTGCAGAGCTTCCGATCGCGGAGGCGAGAAAGAGAGAACGCGCGATGTTTCAAGGCCGGGATCCTTCCTCTCCGCGCCTGTATAGCGCCGGGCGATATCGGCTGTCGATGCAGAGCAGCGGAATCGAGTAACCTAGACCGATATATTCGCGCCGGAGAGGGATACGGGATGGAATGGTGCGACATTGAACGTATATTATATCGTCAAGGGGAAAGCGTGTGGCGCGCTTAATGGATTTTTCGATAAGACTGATTTATTTTGTTAATTATAGACTCGAGAGAGTGAGCGCGCAAGAGAAGCTTTGATTGGCGAATGTGTAGCGTATATATAGTCTTGCGGTTGGCTGGAGCGCGAGGATGATTATATTGGCAAGAATTTCGAAGGGGGAAGAAAGTTGAGTTCGGGGTTTTTATTTTTGGAATCGTTTGGCTGTACTCGTCATTTTTGTATGATTGATCAATCGACTTATAGCGTGAAAAATGTATTCAAACGATAATTTCCAATCCACAGTGGGGCGGCGACGCGCGTTTCAAATTCGGCCGCTCGAACTCCCACTCGCACGGTGTCCGATCGGGTCGATCCTCATCCGGCCGTTCGTCCAGCCACCGGAACCACAGCAGCAGAGGCGACTACAATCAAGTCGACAGAATGCACTGCGGGGACGGCGGCGGTGGTAGCGGCGCGGGATCGGCTTCCTCGGCGATCGAAGCGATCGGCAGCGTCGTTTGCCATAAATCGTTGCCGGATCTGCACACGAGCACCAGGAGAAGGGCGTCCTTGTCGCCGAGGGCGTCCACCAAGTCGTCGTCCAGGAAACAGCTGAGAGAGGCTGCTGCTGCTGCCGCGGTTGGCAGCTGTCCCGACTGCGAGACCGGCTCGGATTATTCGGATAGGAGCTTCAACAGGGATTCGGTGCACTACAGAAGGTGAGGATAAGGATCTTTCCTCTGCTGATGCCTGATTTCGATTCGTTGAATCAACGTAGGGGGTGACTAGTTGTCTATACTGTCGGCTACTCATTGTAACGTAACATCACTTCTAACACTATGTATTACGCAGAGAAACTGCACTGTAACTATACCACAACTAACCCAAAACAGCCACTATATACAAACCTTGTACATACTCCCTCGAGGCAACCAACTCGACAAAACCTTCTTCTACCCAAATGTAAGAAGTAGCAAAAAACGTTGCAGCTCACGGCACATAAGGCGCTCGATGGGTTCGGGCGGCGGCGACGCGAGTAGTGTCCTGTCATCGGGTGGCAGGACGCAAAAGTCCTCCGGATCCAGCAAACTCAGCCACGGCGCAACCGCCAGAGACTCGGGTGGATCATCCGGACACTGCACCCACAGGAGCGAGCCACCGCCTAGGATACAGGTGAAAAATTCAACCTTTACTATACCGATGATTTATGAAAATATTCGTTTCGATTTTATTTTCAAAAATCGTGACAACGTTGAATCCGAGCGTCGCTGCGTATGATAATCGAAAATCTTATCGCGATGAGTAATCTCTTTGTACATAGCACAGGCTTTTCATTCCTTCAACGTTATATACGGCTCTCGTGCCCATTCAGGATGATTCGATGCAAAGGCTTTCAAACATCGTTATTATATCCGTATCAATTACTCGCGAGTGCGCAACAATAGCGTGATATCATCGATTGGAAAATAAAAATCTCCACAAAGTTATCATCGTCGCGTATAAACAATGTTTAAAGTCATGCGCAAAACAACGAAGATAACTCGCTCATTTGGTGGTTGGCATTGCTCGACAGGACTGCTGGAGTCACGTACGCCGCGACAGCGGAGCCTCGACCCAACACTCGACCGAGAGGGACAGGTCGCGGAAGAGCAGCAGCTACAACAACGGCACGCCACCGGCCATCGTCAGGCACTACAGTCCCGACAGCGAGAGCAGCAATAGTCAAACGGATTACAGTCCTACGTGTAACTCGAGGTGCGTCTCAGCTTTTTTCTTCTTTCAATTTTTACTTTTGCAGATTTTATGCCAGAGTTTTGTGCCGTTCCTTTTTCAGTGAATAGAATTTAAATTAAATGCATTAAAAAAATATCCCCACAGATTCTCGGACGGTTGGAAGGAAGGACGCGGCCGACCGATCCTGCGCTCGAAATCCGACATCAGCGACCGCTACTGGCGTCACGACTCCACTGGAGCTCGTTCGGGACCGAAGATTCCAGCCCGACCGCCTCGCTCGATGACCCAACTCGAGTCGTTCTTCGATAGACTGGGCCTGGATCCGGACAACTATCAGCACATAACCGAGCCATCGTCCAAGACAAGTTCACCCGTCTTCTTCGACAGCGTAAGCTCCGTCGATTCAGCCCTGGGACTATATCCTTCCTGGGCTGGCAATGGTGCTGCAGCCGCGGGTCAGTCCCAGGGTCAGTGGCTTCCCAATAACAACGACGAGTGTCTCGGGTCGAACCAGAGGGCTGGCGACGCGCCTAGCATCGTCGAGAGAAACGCCAGGATTATCAAGTGGCTCTGCCAGTGCAGGAAAGTTCAGTTTGGTTATAGTTGAGCGCTTGGCTTGATGCGACAATTCGAGGATACAGGAGATGGTGATGATGGGAGACATGGATGATCGCTCGATTTTTTCGAGAGGTGCGTTTGCGTCGTTTGTGCGTTTGGAGAATTATTTATTGTAATGGTAAATGCCTTTGATCGTTCGTTGCGTATGGCCATTGATGCTGATATTATTTTGTCGAAACGTCAAGTTGTTTAATCGTATGAAATCGTGTTGTGTACCAGTTATTTTAAAATGTCTCTTGACGAAATTCTCCCATTTTTTTTGTGTTGAAAAAAAAAAGATAATGATAAAATTTGTAGACGACTATAGAAATTAGTATAAGATGGCCACGATGAACGATAGATTTTTTGCCTTGAATAGTTTAGTTTCCGTTTACAAAACTATGCGATCTTGAAGTTGTTATTTTTGAAAATGCTCGCGGATAAAGTTTCGATTAGTTTATATATAGCTGTAGTATATTGAAATATTTTAATATTGAGGAAAGTATCAAAGTCAGGACGGTTTGTTAGTGATGTAGAAAAGTATTGGGAGGCGTACAGACGCTGTAGATAACTTAAATTCTGAAGAACGTTAATAGTGCTACTTTTTCAATGTTCTGCAATACTACAGATTGCTTCTACGATTGTTCAATAATAAAAAAATCGTTGCGATTATTCATGTCTGGATTTTCGAATCGTTAGATTAAGAAAACTCAATCTCTGAATCTGGATGTACGCATAATTACTGTCTGTTCACAATTCAGTCAATTTCTAGTGCTTTTCAATCATGTAATAGCGAGGTAAAGCGCTCGTTAAACTGAAAATTGTTGAATTTCGTAAAGTCAAAGCTTCACACGGTTAACGCGAGTAAACTCATTAGCTGTGCAAATAACTTATGTTATAAAACTGAAAAATACGTTTGTTTCAGCATAATACTAGAAATACATTTTTTTAATTGTAACGATAACTGATATTTGTGAAAAAAAGAAGAATAAGAAAGAAGCATCAGAAATGATTGTGCCATTTACATAATGTAAAGTGCAGAGATTTATTTTTATTATTAACGTCTGGTTAGTCTCGTAGAATCGTGACCTTCGAATGAAATTATAAATCACGATACTTTCGTTTATATTTTTGGACATCTTATAGTAGGTCTTTGTCATAGTTTGTACATATATTTCTTTGCCAATAGATAAGGTACATTTTAAAACCTCGAATATTGTGGTCACTTATCGATTGACGTGTTGCTTTTTCCCCGTAACTGTAAATGTGTTTGTTATTAATTATTATATATTACAATTTATATTATAAAGAAAGTACGTTAGTTTTATGAGAGATGTTAAAAGTGAAGGCGTTTATTCGGACGTGCTGAAATGATGATTATAAAAGTGTTTATCGTGATACAAAGAAATTTATATCGAAGCAAGTAATTTATTTGGCTGAACTGTGAAAGGAGAATGTATTTATATGTAATACGTCAACATTTTTATCAAAGTTGGAACTTTGTTTTCTTTTTAATTCTTGCAATTGAGAAAAATAAAAAGAAACATAGTTATCTTGCTAAAATATGTGTTAATTATTCAAATGATGATGACGATAAAAAAGTGTTTTGACAATGAACTTAAAGGGAAATGTTGCCTTTACTTGCTGGTCTTCAAAAAACCGCAATTGTGAAAAAAACACCCGTATAAGGTTAATTTTTACTACCTATTAAGAATAAAAGTATAGACGCCTGCTTAGATATTATACGCGGTTGTCTAGTGCAAGCTGTGGCTGAAGAAATTGCATTACAGTAGAATCGATTAGTGCATTTTGAGGAATTGATATTGATTAAATAAAACTTATTTCACGTAGAAGGTATTTAACTTTGTAATAGACATTGCATAGAAAAATTTAAGAAAAAAAAATCAAAGACAATCTAGCGCTTGATATATTTTTTGATCTGATGTGACAACGAATAGTGCGTATAGTTTTTAATGTCATTCTATTAAATCTAGCGTAATCCTTCCTTCAGCCATCGCTCGTGTGCTGACACCAACTCAGCGTAAAAATTGTTTCACGCGTGATTGCGAAGAATGCGCTTCAAGCAAAATTCAAATTTCAACAAAAAAATGCCTCGTTTCCCTTGCCAATTTTATGCTATTACTCAGCTTGCATACAATCGCAAAAAAAAGAATATCCAGTTTTATATATCAATATACTCCTAGTTGCAAATAGGCAAATTTGCAATTTTAAATTCATATAAATTTTCAATATTTCACACTAGATATTTAATTTTTACACCGTGATATAACCTACAACAAGTTTTTCCCTCAATATAGTATCAACAAAACATAATTTTATACTATTTTGAAACCTATACTTATGGGCAGCATTATGTATTTAGAAAAATTATGAATCCATGCAAATCAAAAAATTATTAATACAGTAATTTTAAGTACAAATGCATTAGTGAATATGATTCGCAATTTAAATGCGCATGAACAATAATTCTTATTTAAAACACGAAACGAAATATCTAGTGTGATGTGATCCTTATTGCGAGTGTTATTGATTTTTTATTATTGAATATTATACTCGATACACATACAATTGCGTTATTCGTTCTCATTGTGGAAATTACAATAAAACATCGATCATTAAATAAAAGAATATATTTTTGAATATTATGAAATACACTAAAATATTGCTTATTTTAACATATCACACGATAATTTGTATATGAGTAATATTTTGAGGTTCAATAAAATTCTGCGATAATAACACAATAATAACATACACAAAATGGTAGTAAAAAATCAGTAACTCTTTATTTTCGATAAGATTCGACAATGAACTTTCGTACAATATTAAGTTTGTGCAAATTAACGTGTACATAACGCGTACCTATATCGCGAATTTTGTGCATAATGAGAAGCATATAGCAGCAGAAGGATGTAGTATTAAGAATATCTAAAAAATAATTTACGATACAAGTAGATTCCTAGCCAGTATTTATGAAACTCTGTAGATCGAAAAAAAATTGATACAATAATCGCAATAAGGGAATGACATTATATCTTTGGTCTGTATGCACAAAGTTGAAGAATGACGATTTCTTATCTCAAGGATTCTATTGTGTTCCGTAGAACTCAAATTATTTATACACTGCAATTATTAAAGAATTATGACTGTACGATTTCTATAAAAAGTCACTTTTAAAAATTTGTTTGACTTTTGCATTCAAAGTATGATCAATGGATAAAACATATAACGACAAAACGCACGGCTATACATTTTATATAATTTACTTATTGTTATTTAAAACTAAGTATCGATATTTGTTTCAGCAATCGAACACTGTCATTTTGTGATTTACTTGAAATATATTTCACATTCCTCTGCGTGCATTTTTCAAGAGTACATTGAGACTCACGTACACTGCTTTCAATTTTAGAATCATGCAGATGCGTGTGTATGAAGTGAAATACGAAACTTATACTCAAAATTTGCATTTAGCATATTGACCAAATACTTGTTAGGAAAATATATTACGTAATGTATTTTTGACGTAAATATGTAACTTGAAGTTCTCGCATGATAACTCACCCTGAAGAATACTGCTGCTTTTCACACTTATCCCTCGTTTTACAAATGATTCTATTTTAATAAGTAATATGTCTGAAAATTTGAAAAGTGAGTAATTATTTTTGAGTATATGAAAATATATTCTTCAGTGGGGCAACAAATCTACATCAAACTTTGGAAAACGAATTTCTGTGGTTATCTTACAATATGAAACAATATGTATTGTACAAAAAGGTTCAAAATGTATTTATACAAAAGCGTCATAAAATTGTAACAATGATAAAACATAGACTGTCTTTTTATCACAATAATTACATTTAAAAAATTAATAAAATAGTCAGAAAATGTAGTCAATCTAGACTTACCGTCGCGCAGTAATATAAATTAGTAGTTGCTGTTTTAAAACAACAAAAAAATGTTTTATCTTGTTGCGATTTTTTCTGAATACACTTACACGGATGTCATCCATTCATTTATGAAATAGCCTGTCGTTTAACGACACTTTTTACATTAGAATGTTTGAATTTTTGTCTTTCTAAATAAAAAAATAATTCAAATATTGTTATGAAATCCAGCAAAAAATGATTTGTGTATTGTATACACGGAATCGCGCATACAATAATTAATAGGTATAAAGATATATGCGAAATGATATTCATATTGACAAAAATATCTTTGTGCAACTGTGCATTCATATACCAAACATTTCCTTCTGGAAATCGCTTCTTTTTTGTGGATAACTAGAGTTTACGACAATTTGGATAAAATCGTTTTGCACAAGGTATTTTTAAGTGCACTGCAGCGACGAATCAAGGAAATTGCAGGCGGAATAATGGAAGAAATAAGTTGAGCATGAACATATTTTTTTTATGAGAAACAGAACTCTGCGAGCAAATGCTCCAAGTCTGCAATTAAATGCACTTGTGCAACAACACAAAGTCTACTCTATACTTAGATATTTCTATCCGCTATATTTGTGATCTGTAATTTAAAAAAAATATTGTTACAAACTTATCAAACTTTCATTGCTTTTTTTATAATCTAGTCACGTAGAGAACGAAAAAAAACACTATGTTAAACATCTTAAATAATATTATTATATTTCTTCTGTAAACCATCGAACCGATGTATATTGTATAATCATTTAATGAAAAGTCCTTGAATACAAGTGCAATAAATACAAGTTACTACAAATATTAAATTTTATTATTATCCGTAGCTTATTAATTATTTCTTGAAAAATAATATAAAGGCACCTAAAAAGAAAATATTACAACACATTGAAGTACAACTTATTGGTAATTCATTTATTAACTAAAAATATAAACAGATTTTAAACATACAAAAGTGACAACAGTAACTAGTGTTTATCTAAATGTGCATAAACTCTTCTCAGCTTTTCCCGTTTCTTTTTGTTACCGTGTTTATTCTGTGCCTTCCATGGTTTATCAACACTGCACAAGCTAGTCTGAGATCCCATTATTGATGCAGAATCACTTGATGTTGAATTCAAAATTAGCTTTTTTCCTTTTTTGTGAACTCCAACAGCAGGAGTTTGGAAAAATTTCTTATCCAAATCATCCGTTTTTCTTGTCACAGGTTTGTTTAATGGTACATTAGAAGATGTATGAGGCTTCTTTTCAGTTACAGGAAATTTATGAAATTCATCCTGATTATAATCTGGCGGTGCTTTACAAAATAGCAATTTACCACAAATAAAATCTTTAAGAATATACCTTGCTGATCTTGCATTATCAGGCTGACCATTTTGGGTCATAAATCCTCTATTGTAACCATGTGCATTTAGAATTTCTTCGGATGTCGGTGTACGATCTGGATCTTCTCCAACTTCAGGTAGAGGAATCATAATTCCGTATTTCTCTTCAAGGATATGCCTTGGTATAAGTGAGCCCAAAACAGTGATTGGTGCAACATGATCACGTAATTGATTCACAGGTAAAATGCCATTTAACACCATTTCAGCCTTTGTACTAACAAAACTTGGCATAACAAGACCTGGACAATCGCAGAGCATAAGATCACTGTCCAGGAATATTGTTTGAAAATGTTTCGTTTTACCTGGTGTTGTTGAAACTGAAACTTTTTTGTGCGTTAATAAAGCATTGATTGTTGAACTTTTACCTACATTAGGATAACCAACAAGTCCTATTGTTGTTATATTATTCTTGCAAGTCTTTGCTGGACGGGTTGTTCTGAATAATTCAATCAATTCATCTCTGCTCAATAAATTCGATGAATTTAGTTTATTATGATTCAAACTTATGTCATCTAAATTTTTGACAAGTTCAGGATTTTCTGTATTAGTTTCAGCATTTTTATCTACTTCATTGTTCTCCTTAGAGTTCCTATTTAAACTTTTTTCAGCTTCAGGATTTTCTGTCTTAGTTAATACAGCTGCAGTACTTTTGTTATTATCTGAACTTTGTTCAGATGCAGGAAATTCTGCTTTAGTTTCTGTATTTACAATACTATCATCATCCTTCTTTTGATCACTGTCTTCTTTAAGTGCATCTGAACTATATGCTGATTCTTGGTCACTCTCTGGTTCTGTATTTTGGTCTTCTTCTTCTTCTTCTTCTTCTTCTTCTGCTGCTTGTTGTTCTTCTTCTTCTGGTATTGTATCATCGTTTTCTTTTTCAGCTTCTAAGGTAGCAGAAAAGAAGGCCACCTTAACATTAATCTTGTCAAAATACTCAGCCCATATTACTCTCTGTTCGGGAGTTAGAAAGTCAGCTTTGTTTATTAATATCATATTCAATTTATTAGGATCTACTTCTTTAACATATTGCTCCAGATCTTCACACCTGAACAAAAGAGGATTTCGTGCATCTACAATCTGTACAATAACATCACTGCGTTCAATAACTCTCCATAACTGTCTCCAGAATTCCAGATTCTTTTCGTAAGGTGTCATAAGTATATTCTCTTTCTCTTGCAAAATAGAAAGTCTTTTTCTCCACTCTAAAAACTCCTCCTTTTCCTTTGTTTGCAGTTCATGAGACGTCGTTGACTTGTCCCATTTGGGTCTTCTGGGAATCTTCAGAAGACCTTTGTTCTCTTCGTGTAACTTCAGAATTCCCTCTTGCTCTTCCTTCGACGGCAGATCAATGTTATTTTTGGTACTGATAAACTTGATGTTCAGTTTCTCAGCCTGGAAGTCCATGTCAGCAAGTTCCGCAGTGGCAAGGAACTCCTGAAAAGAGCTCTCTTCTGTGACCGACTGAAGATTGAGTCTTCCCCAGTCGTAGCCATCCTGCATGTCCACGGTGTGCAGAAAGTCTTCTCCATCGCGTTTGTGGTTTTTCCTAGGGCCAAATCGATCCTTTATCAGAGCGCGTCCAATGCCTTGCTTAGAGTTTTTCTTGGACATCTTTATTTTTTATTTGAAGCGTTGTATCACGTGTTTTCATACTTGACGCAAAAACTGCGTTGTGATTTCGTTCTGTCACCAATGACACGTTAAAATCAATCGATCCTCTTCAATAAGACATCACCTACAACAATAAATCTTTATAAATACACCCTATCACTGAAAAATATAAAACACAAATTCAAAATAAACAAAAGTCCTTGCGAGCAGACCTCTCACCGACTCAGACATCGGGGCAGGTAGCTATCATAACCTCACTTTTCATTCATTCGCTCGCATTATTTTTTATCCCTACCTCGTCCACTCGCGTACCGCAGTAAGATGGCGTTGCTCCGCGACTTGACACGTTTCCATCGTAGCTGAACAGTCTGGCGAGTGGCGGGTAGCGCGCGCCGAGCCTTATGTGCAGCCACCAGCATCATCCTCCCCCGCTGTTGCTGCTGCTGCAACGACTCCAATGATCCGCGCCGTCACTGCTGGACTACACTATCACGGCCACGATAACGGCGATGCGCGTCCGAGCAACATGAGGGTACGACGAGATTTTCTCAGAGCCGCAGCCAGTCTCAGCCTCCTTCTGCTGCTGGTCCTTGGCTGCGACGCCAAGATCTCCGACAAACGACTCTGTTATGACGAGAGCTGCTCCGGTACGTAATTGCGAAGCCATACTTTAGCCTAGTTGCGACGACTCTGGCAGCGTTGACATATTTTGCGTGATTCTTAGAGGTGAATTAGTTAGATTGATGAAAGTTTGATGGATCTAATTTGATTGTATTGCAGTTGTGGTGTCCATGGGCAGGACTACCCTACCGTACCACTCCAAGGATAATGATGTGCTGAGCTTTCCACCAAACATCGATGTCAAGATTTTCAGTAAAGAGGCTGGTAATAGAACTGATCTCTGGGGTGTAGAGGTAAGTGCTATGTAAAAATATGGTGACTCTTGAGTGGTGTATGGTTGTCAAATATTTCCAATGATAAGTATTATTGATTTGTATAACAAAGTTAAACATTGACTTGATTAGTGGCTGATAACATTCTGTGGGAACTGGGAACAATCAAACATTTATTCTTTGTCTGTAGTTAAAAAGTATCTTTTAACAATGTGATTCTTTATTGGGTATAATAAAAGATTGCTCTTTTCAGGTTTTGGGTAAACGAGGCTATGCTCCTAAGTCTTTTATTAGAGAAAATAAGGTATATCACAAACGTGAAGCCTTAAAGTATGAAGTACCAACAGAAAAGAATATTGGTGCAGGAAAAGCTGAAAATTTACCTGAAAGCATCAGTAGTGGTGTGTCTGGGGTTAAACAGAAGGAGCAGAAACCGACTGATGTACCGGTAGATCCATTAAACAAAAATATCCAAAATACGATTGCGCCACATCAAGTGTCTCCTTCTTACGACTCTGTTTACGATGGCACTGTTTTGCCTCAGGAAATCAGTGCTGCAGAACCTCCTTCACCCAGCTATTCTACTCAAACTCTGCAGGACCATGTCAAGACAGAAGAACAAGTGCGACTGAATGTGTATCCAAATCCAAATATTATAACCTCTACATTTAATGCATTGGCTGGTATTTTAAATAGTGATGAGGATTCTTCAAAAGAGGCAAGCCCAGAGGTTGACTCATCAGAGCAAGTTACAAGTGAAGAGGTGACTGAAAAAACGCCTGAAATTGAAAAGGCTGATGAATCTAGTCCTAGTTCTGAAGAAGATAGTGTAGTACCAGAAGATGCTTCATCAGAAGATGTTTCACCAGAAACTGCCAGTGAAGAGGTTACTGAGAGCAAATCTTTGCAGCTAGATTTAGAAGAAAATGCTAGAGTCAGTGAAACTGCTCCTTTAGCAGGAGTTGAAGTAACTGAAAATAGTAGCACTAATGAAACAGAATCTGTAGAAAAAGAAACCAACAAACAGGAGAAAGTGGCAGAAGTTGACGAACAAAACATAGTGCCAGAAGCAACTCCAGAAGAGAAAGTAGAAAAAGCTGTGGAAGAGGAGAAACCAGTTACTCCTATGCCAACCGAAAGCTCAGCAGAGGAGCTTCCTTCACCAGAGGTAAGCGCCAACGAAATTTCTAAAACTGAGGCCTCAGCGGAAGTCCAGCCAATTGCACCAGAGGATCTCCAGAACGACACTGTGCCAAAGCAAGAAGAAGCCCTTCCCGTTCCCTCTAGCTCAGATAGTCTCGTAATCAACGATACTAATGCGTCGGAAGGGACGCCCGCCGCTGAGCAAGCAATTGTAGATAAGCAAGAAGTAGAGGAGGCAAACGACACTTCCGTCAATTCAGCGTCGAAGGTCGACGATTTCGTGTTCCCCGAAGTGCCTTCAAAACAGCAGAAACCGGTGCAGTCTGCCGATCAATCTTTTTTACCTACCGTACAGCCGAATGTTGTTCCGGAGAGCGTCCCGGAGATCGTTGAAAATGTGACTGCACCCAATGTGTTCGTCGAGGAAACCAATCTACTAGACGACGTACAGCGTAAGCTCAACGACAACGTAGTCCAGACCAGCAGCGAGACGATCGTCGGTGGCGTACCCACATATCATCAAAACGATTCGGCGGTCGACAGCAGCAAGGAATCGGTGGACTCTAGCCACGAGCACGTCGTCGACATACCGGCTACACCGAGCTTTGGCGAATTTCTCGGCAATCGAAATTTGCTGAATGCTGGAAAAGGTTTTCAATACGACGATTGTACGTAATTTTTCAAATGTCTCGGTGAAATGGAGGTTTGATTTTTATGGATTTTCTTTTAGACTCGGAGGAGATTGGAGTAGACAAGATAGTTTACGAGGAGAGCATCCAAACTACGACTTCTTCTGGAAGCGACGAATATGTTACCACTGAAGCCAGTAAAGAAGAAGAGCCCGTAAGTTTTGAAGATGCTCTGCCAGCTAGCGATGTTGAGAAAATAGGTAATGGTTTCGTTGTCTTTCTTAGTATACATTTTGAAATCGTTCGAAGTATTTGAATTTTATTATTTTCTTTGTTTTCACTAGTTTTGCCGCCGGAAACTTGTGATAAACCGTACGATTGTTCGAGTGATGTGAGTGTCAATCAATTAGGCTTTATTTAAATAAGGTCAATAGTTAAAATTATAACTTCTGCTCTAACTTCCATCTAATTTTTGTTATTAGCATGCGAGACATCACTACAGTGCTGAAGAGAATGCAGTAACTAATGCCACAAAAGTGGCAAACAATTCTGAAACTTTGTTATACGTTTGTATAACGGCTGTGACGACTTTATTATTTTCTCTTGGTTATTACTTCTTAGAAGTGAGTAATTATTTGCTCGTAATTAAAATTTATTAATACATTTTGACACGTTACGGTATTCAATACATTTTTTCATTAACTTTCTCAAACAGAACAGGAGACGCGATGCATACCTCATAGTGAAGATTAACAACCTCGAGAAAGACTTGATGATAACAAAGAAAGAGTGTATCATGCTGGACGAAAACTTCAAGTCTACGAAAACGAAGGTAATATCAGTGATTGTATTTCGTAATTAATTATTTCAATTTTATATTCACTTTTATAATATCTTCAACGCCTGTATTTTTTTAGTTGGACTCAATTGAGGATGAATCGTTTGGTTCGAATGAGATGGTGTTATCATTAAGATCCGAATTAGCTTCTTCTGAGGTAAATTCTAAGATTGTATTTTCATCAATTGTTCATATTTTAATTGTTCATTCAACGTCATATAATTTTCTTTGTGCTTATTATAGAATGTCCGGATAGAGCTGGAAGATCAAATTGCATCGCTAGAAAAAGAATTGGAAAGTACATCGGAAGCCGGTCTGGAATTGGAGCGCATGTTGCGCGAGATTCTGTCAACTCAAAATGAAGAAAATAATCCCCTAGCTCAATCAATTGAGGACTTGCAAGTTCGTTTGAACGATCAGCAACTCGCCAACGAGTCGTTGACCAATGCCCTTGCCGCCAAAACCCAGGAGGTAAGGATTTCATTTTTTTCAATATGAATAATTAATGAGATATTTTGAGAAAATTTGTTCCATTCTTTATATACAATTTTCTCGTATTTTGCATGCAGCTTGATTTCTATAAACTAGAGGTTTGACCTTTTCATACTATATATAGTTTTAGTAATAAATAATCAATGCGGTAAACAATGTCTCTATCATTTTTATTAACAATGTTATGTTATATTTTACAGAATGAAACCCTCACTGGTGATCTCACGGTAACTATAAAGAAGATGGAAGAACTGCAAGCAGAAGTTGTAAAGCTGGCTGAAGAACTTAAAACTCAATCAAGTACAAAGATCCAACTAGAGCAAACACTGTCCGACCAAATTGAAAGACTTGAAATTCAAATTCGAACTGTAAGTATCAAACGGATTTTAATTTTACACAGTAAGATTAAATTTGATAGTACAATTTCGTATTTTTTTGCTTTACTGTAGATTACTGAAGATAAGTCACATTTACGTAAACAATTAAAACTAAAAGAATTAGAAGTCACAGAACTTATGGGTGTCGTGGATCAATTAAGTTCAAATAGTTTGGATTTCGATCGTTTGTACGAAGTCTCTCAAATTAAGGCTGAAGCTGCTCATCTGCTGGAAGAAAGAGATGAACTAAAGAGCAAATTAAGTGAAGTGGAAGGTGCACATCAACTACTCGAGGGTTTGTATTTTTGCAGAGATAACGATAAAAGTTCGAAATGATCAATTTTTTTTATATTCATCACGTTTTATTTATAGAACACGTAAAACTTACAAGAGAAGAAGTCGGTTTTCTCAGCGAACAGTGCAAAGCTGCCGAGAAAGAGAAAAAAGATGCGGAAACACGGCTCGAAGTATTGACAAAGTTCTTTGAAGATAAAGAGGCCCAGAGACAAAAGTAATACTTATTTTCTTTCTGTTTATTACTTTGTTCCACTACATCGTAAATGTAATCTGACATTACTATTCTTAATTAATAGGGAAGAAGCCATATGGCTTGAAAAACAGGGCGAAGTGTCATCCACAGTAGAAAGGATACAGACAATGCAAAATGAAATACTTAATTACAAGTATGTATCTAAATTTCAAACTATTTCTTAATGAAGAGCTATCCTTTTAATCTTATCATTTTCGTCTTGCAGGCAACAAATAGAGATGTTGAAACGTGAAATAGTCGATCAAGAACGGGAATACAAGAATCAAATTTCGCTTCTTGAAACAAAAGCTCATGAACACTGGGTACGTAAAAATTAGACATAATAACGATATTTTCAGACGTAAATTGTTTGCTTATTTTGAAAAATGTTCAATTAGGTGACTGCGCGACAGAACGAGCGGCGCTTGGAAGAAGTCAAGGCCGAATCGAGTCAATTGCGCAATCGTCTTACCCTTGTGGAAAAGAATATAAACGACGGAGATCCCGAAGCTAAGCTACATCGTAAGTATTTTCGTTAACACGAATTAAAATTTTTACAGGCCTATCGCGGTTAAAATTCATCTAAATAACTTAATTCTCAAAAAATAGTTATAATATATTGAAAAGGTCAGAATTTTGTCAAAGCAACTAATTTAATTTTCTAGTGTTCGACACTGGTGAAATAATTTCGCAAACGTGCTTTCAGCATTCAAATACATCGTTATTGTACACAATGCTACCCTATAACTAAATCTTCTCCAAGCCTTAGTAGCGACCCTAAGCTATAAGTAAGCAATTTATACTGATGCACAAAACCTCTTAGGCGCGGCTAACGGCGAGACGGCCAGCAACGCCCATGCGCTCTTCGTCGGAGGTGAGACGTCGAGCTCCCCGCTGATGTTCGCCGCTGGCGGCTCCTCATCCACGAACCTACCACCGCTACCACCGCCGTCCTACCTGTATGGACCTCCTGGCTCGTTTCCACCGCCGCCTCCCCCGGGCTCGTTCCTGCCACCGCCACCACCGCCTCCTGAACTAGTGGGCTCGCGACCACCACCTCTGGGCGGCGGTCGGCTCTCGTCTCCACCACCGCCCGGAGGAGCCGCGGCTAGCTCGCCGCCCTTATCGCCACCGCCACCGCTGCCCTCGCACATGCAGTACATCCACGCCCGGATCCTCGCCGACCGGCATCGCTCGCCCCCGCCGCTGCCTCCTTTTGCCAGCGACGGATCTTTCATGCCCAGGCTGCCTCCACCGCATTTCTCTCATCAACCACAGTCACAACAATATCAACAACAGCAACACACGGCAGGTAACGCGCACAACAACCTGGCCTGGCCTCCCGAGGAGCTGCCGCCTCCCCCGAGAAACTCCTCGGCGGCCTTTCAGCGTGCCAGAAATCACAAAGGTTTGACCGAGTTAACATGACTCTATAGACATGCCTGCTGCATGCACACAGTGCATGATGGGGTGGGCGAGATTTTCCGATTTAACATATTTCTGTAGAGATGCCCAATTTTTCTCTCTAACGACTTTGAAAAGTTCATAACAGGGGGGAACACTAACACTAACTCTATTTCATTTTTCAGTAGTTCTAGACGCGACCTCGAAGCATGTTTTTTTTTCTTCTAATAATTTTTGTTACTACTGTTGTTACCTTTTTCTTTTTCTTGTCTATATGTTCCTTACTCTGCTTGCAAGGACGAAAACGTTTTTCTAAAGTCAGGCAATTCTGGAGTACGATGGAAGGAAATAATGCTAATAAGTGATGAATTATCAGGTGGCAAGATTTCGTTTTCTGGTAGACGTACTTAGGCCCATCCTCGATTTTTTTTTATTTTTATTTTTATGTAGATGTAGATTTTTCATATTAAAGCCTTAGATTTTGTAAAAAAATATATTTATGTTTAATTCAGTAACTAATATAAAAATGTGTAGATTAATCAACATGGTGTTAACGGTATTATATAAGTTTGGAGAGTAGTAAAACTTGTAAAGACTTAATTTTTGTAAAAAAATATTAATTACTTTTTCTTATTCTGACAGGTTCCTTACATTCTTCCGGGGAGTCGTTGGACAAGTCTCATCATGGCGGAAAAGTTTAGGAATATTTCTTTTTTTATTTCGACAATTTGAAGAACGTTTTTGAAGTCGAACAATCGTTTGTATATCGAAATGAATATTTTTGACACTGAAAGAGCCTTAGTCAGTGCAATGCTAGTCATTGTTCTTTATAAGGCGCATTCGGCACTGTCAGCAGTGCTTTCGTTAAAACTTAATCGTGATCATTGAAAATTTGTAAAATATGACGGTTAGCGATGACAGGTGATACTTTTTCCATTATATTTTTTTAACGCATGTAATAGTTTTCTTTTTTTCTAAACTCATATAAGGAATCGTTGAGAGTCTCTGTCTTATTATATCCATTGTTTGTCAATTTCGTATAGTACGAGTAAATTGTCAGTTATGTCAATGTTAAGTTAAAGTTTATTAAATAATTTGCATTTCTGTGTATGAATGTATGTACTTGTAAAAACCGTGCAGAATCAATGATTATGATTTATCAAACGGAATGTATGTTCAACAATCAAAGCTGTATCTATAATAGCAGAACTATAAAAATGCAATTGTTAAATATGATTTTAAACAAATTTAAATAAATTGTAATTTATTATTAACACTATCTTTCTTTTTATTTTAAATAACAATAAGTTGAAAATTATACATTTATTTTTTTGCATTGCGCATCTCTTTTTTTTTACAATATTTTATAGTACAAAGTGACATTGGTGCTAAGAATCAAGGAATGCGGCGAGCATATCGCGATATTTAAAAATGGTCTGAGTGGCCTTAGAAAGCTTTTTCGAGTACAAAATGACCCCAGTTTCGATGTCGTCTTTCCTAAGCCTCCAAAAAATTATTAAAAAATGTAGGGGACAACTTCGGTCGTCGTCCATCATCGATCTATTTCGCAGTTTCTCAATTACGCCATGAAAACGACGAAGAATATGAAGAAAAATATGAGAACTCCGAAAATTTTAATCATAAGCCATCGGTTATTAGTGACGGATTGGAAATATTTCAAGATTTCGGTATGAGCTGCACTCACATTTATTTCGGCATCCTCGATATTGCTGTCTATCCTGTAAGTGAGAGAATAATTTATCAGACACAGAGGTAATGTTGTTCTCTATCAAAATATTGACATACCTTTCCACCATTTCTTCCTGTTCCTTAACCATATGAGCTAACTGCTGAAAAATTCCACCCAATTCAACTATAGTAGATTCTATGTTTTGCATAGTGTCCGCCCGAGATTGCAGGTAGGAGTCCTAAACATAATATTGAACAATCAATGCATTGTGCTCATAACAAAGATCACTTTTTAACACAATCCTCACTCACAGTGTCATCATCATACACAGCTCTCTGCATACTCAGCTGTCCCATAGCCGGTTCAAGGTCTATACTAACGGAAGCACCAGAATCCTGTTCCTGAAGTAAAAGAGAGCTTTGCTTTCCAGAAACTACGCTAGAAGGCAACATGGCTGAAACATGCCCATGCGAGAACTGTTCTCTCCTGCTCTTTTCTTCCCTCATTTTCTGTAAAGCAAAAAATTTCCTTGAAAACCATAGTCAAGGGACTCTAACAAAAGCGATTGTTAGTATTCACAGCCTACCTCTTTGCGCAGGTCCAAGACACTCTTAAAATGAGTGGACATGCTGACAAGTTTTGATTGTAAGGCCACGGCAACCGAGGTGGAATGTGACGCTATGTGATGACCCTTGGAGGAGCTGAACATTTCGCGCTGCTTTTTTCCCAGCACCTGCAATTTGGCAATTTGCTGATTGAGACTGCCTAGATCCGCCCCAATGATAGATGTGAGCTCCTCGATCTCAGACTGTCTGTCATCGAAGATGGACTTCTTCTTGGCCACTGAAATATAAGAAGCACAATCCCTCCTCAGTAGTAGACAAGGCACGAGTCATAAGCAACAGAAACAGAGCGAGGCAGAGCTCTGGTGTTCCTTACGTAGTGCAAGCTTCTCGAGCTTGGCATAGGTGCTGGCAATGTTCTTGCCGATGTTCTGGGCTATCAGCATGAAGTTGGAGTAACTCTGCAGGTGCTTGGCCTGCCTGGGGCTGCGCGAGACCGCCGCCCTCGAGATGTTTTTGCTCTGCAGCATCTGTATGGCATTGCCGAACTCGTGGGTCCGATCGCGCGACGTCATTGTCGGTGCTATCTGCAACTCCTGTTGAGACCCTAGCAAATTATCCTCATTATCGTACAGCTGGGCAGTTCCGTTCTTGTAAAAGCTCGATGTCTGCTCTGCCTCGGCGCCTACGCGACGTCGACGCGCTGACATCTCATCGTCATCCTCTCGGGGACACTGGCTTTCTGCGACATCCGCGTGGGCCCCTCGATCAACTGGTCTATTGGCTCTCCAGCTGCTGATCTTACTCTTGAATTGTTGTCCGGGACGAGTACTCTGGGACACGTCCTCATGACAACTTTCTCTCTCTCTCTCTCTCTCTCTCGCGCTCTTTTTAATTCGCTCGTTTCCCCCTTCCCTGCGGATGCCTTCCTAACCTCACTCTTCGTATACGGTACAGAGCTCATCCGCTCATTGTATATAGGTACTGTAACTCTGCGAACGGATGACTCAAGGTATCGGAGCTAAAAGAGTTTTGAATAGCGTCGCGCAGGCTACTTGTTGGAATGAGTTTCATTTGACAAAAATTGCATGATTTATTATTAATAATACATATAACAATTTATTTATTTATTTATTTATTTATTTATTTATTTATTTATTTACACATAACATTACAAAGGTTTGAAACTAGTTACATAGAAATTCATAGAAAAATGTTAAAGGAACTTTTCAAAAGCGTTTACGATTTTGCTTGATGCTTTCGTTCAAAAACTGCTTGTTCCTCGGCAGTATCTGTAGACGAGCTAGTTCCGTCTTCTTCTGAACCGTCTGCACCGAGTTGATGAATTGACGACAATTCTTCAGTTCTTTTTCCTTCACCTCTGATTCTTCTTTCAATTGCTTCACCTTGCTTCGCATCGCAACTTCTTTTTCCTTCTTGGTCTTTCTCTAATTTTTTCTCTCTTCTCATCGTCGGTTTCGAATTTGCAATTGCACTGGCTTCGGTACAACCGCTTGAGTTTGCGTATTTTGCCCCGATAAATCGCATGTGACTCTATTATCTTGAAACGATATCTTGGAGTTACTTTTCTCCAGTTTATTCCCTTCCCTTAATTATCTCGTTTGCTTTTTTAATTTCAGCCACTACTAGTTTCATAAAATCTCCTTCTTCTTTTTTGCGAATCGAATCAATTTTTCTAATGTTTTCTGGTTTTTTCGTCCTTTGATCATTTATTTTTTGATCGTAATCTTTTAGCATTTTACTTTTCATAATTTCTTCCGTTCTCTTTTGAATTCTTTCGGCTTCTTTTATTTCGAATTGTTGTTTTCGGTTCTTGTATTACTAGAATGGATTGTTTCGAAGGAATTTCGTTTTGGCAGTTTATGTCGTCCTTCTTTAGTTGTTCATCCTTAATAATGCTATTTGAGGCAGCAACATCGTTGTTTTCTTTTACGGAGACATTTTGTTTCGGTTCACTTACATCATTTATTTGCGCTTTTTTTGATTTTTCGTCTTTTTTATTTCATCAGTCTTATCATTCACTTTATTCTGCTTATTTTTCGCTTTTCTATTTTTCTTTTTCGACTTTGTCCGAATATTGTCGTTGTGTTCTTGTTTAGCTACTTCTGCTTTGTTGGCGTAATTTTCGTCCGCTTTCGTATCTACATTATTAGATTTTGAATCGTTAAAATCTAAACTTGCAGCACCACTTATTGTATCACCTGGATTCAAACTTTTATTCGGCTCTGACACTTCGGTCGACTTTTGATCCGTATCTTTGAGAAATACTGTAGCTTCTTGGTCTCGTTCAATCTGTAACTTACTCTCATCTCTTTGTAGCTGTAAATCTCGTTGCTGTTTCGTTTTGCGAAACTCCTCTTTTATTCTTCGGTTACGATCAGCTTCATCGACAAAGCAATCATAATAAATTTCGTCAGGTGATTCCGCGTCGCCAGAAACTCCGAAGAATTTATCGAATTCGTCATCCATTTTTGCCAATTCTTTGGTTTTCAAGCGCAAAATTTCATCATCCCTGCGTTTTTTCTCTTCTCGCTCTTTTCTTTTTTGTTCGATGGTTTTTTGAGCTTCGATTCGCTTCCTTTCTCGCTCTTCTTGGATTGCTTGTCTTCTTTCTTCTTCCATAATGGCTTCTAATCTTCGTCGTTCCATCTCCAACATCCTCAAATTTATGCGTCTCTCTTCTTCTTGTTCTTCTAATTCTCTTTGTTGCCGGCTCCCATTATTGCTCGTCCAACCGATTTGTCTCTGACGATTTTGTCGTTCCTGATAATCATTGTACAATACCGTTCCTAATGCGGCTAGACCTCCAATAGCTAAGGCGACGCCCGAGGCGATACCGACGTATGACCCAAAATTGCTGCTGTTGTTGTTGCTCATTTTTTCCTGAAATATTTTATTTTTTTTTTAACAACAGTTCATAAGAACCGCATAGTATCTGCGTTCTTACACATATAGTTTTTAGGCTGTCTGTATAGTACCACACATGGATTATCAATAGAACACCTCAGCTTGGTATAGACACCTTTTACTTATCATCAATATAACATATAATATGAACATACACATACACATTCATTCTATAATTTTTTTTTAATATGTTTATTATATGTGTAACAGAGAGAACCATACATCACTTTTTTATGAGATTGATATACTATTTCAAGTAAAAATTCAATATAATGTTAATTTCGCTATATAATTCGCAAATCTAATCATTGCGTGACGACAATGGTATAATTAATTTTTATAGAGTAAACATATGGATTAGTTTTCACATTAATTATATGTATGCTGTTATATTATGGTATGCCGATTCGTAACAAGATTTATTTTAACCTTTATACTCACGTGTTATTATTGTGAATTATCGTAACAATAGCGACTTTCAGGTAAGGAGAAGTTAAATATCGAATAGTATAGCTTTCATAACTCAATCAAATCTATACATTGTATTGAATGTAAATAAGCGGAGGGCAAAGCCGAAATATCGTTGCTCGTGCTGCAGTAGTTCATATAATAACACAACGAGACAAATGACGGCTTGAGCAGTAGATGTGCTATATATGCAGCCTTCCTGGAAATCCCCTATTTGCTTCAAGCCGCATGCCTGGTTTACATGTGAAATCGTGAAAATAAAACGTAATGGCCAATTTATGATATCTACTTTTTTATGGAACTTACAGAGAAATTATAAGATATGATGTTGATTATACTGAAAAATGTCTATTAATTGAAGTAATGAAATGAAGAATTTGTCAGTATCGAACACGCACGTAAACGTAAGGTATCCAGCTGACCAGCTTTTAGTTTTTACCAACGAAAAAGCGTATAGTGTTTAAATTCACTCAGTTTCTATTAGATGTCGCTGAAAGCATCTCTGATGCTTAGCGCGTAAGTATGACTACAACTATTCAAATACTAGAATTGTAATTATACAATTAACAAAGTACACCAATACCTTTTTTCATAAAAAAATCGTTTAATCATCAATAATTTTGACTTATAGACTTAAAAGAACACGCTTTAAGCTTAACATGTAATTTGTTTATGATAGAAAAGTATCTTAACTTGTATACAAATGTACATTATATAAAAATAGAGCCTTACTACTTTTGCTTAGGCGGCGATCATCGCTCGACCAATGAACAAAAGATCCGAGAATCTTGAATAAAACTCTGTAGCTACATTCCAGCAGGCTCTCAATAGTATGGGTAGCCATCTTTTTAACATATCAGCACTCTTTATAATCAACTTATTACACAGAAAGTCAAATACGAAGAACATAGCTGCGATAACGTATTTTAACATGTTCTGATCGCTTTCGTCTATCAAGAACAGAGAAAACTTAAGTAAGAACATACTCTTCAAAGCCTGTACATATTTACTAAGTACATCGACGAAAGTTTCGACGGATCTTTCGAGATCGATGTCATTGCCTTGGTATACTCTAACTATGAATCGACATATCGACATGATGTGTTGCATTGCTGATCGGCCAAGATTCAATCTGTATAAATCATTCAAAGTTTGTCTCAATCTTCTCCGAAATGCTTCAGGCTGAAACTCATGCAGTCTAAATCCTGTGGTCCTTTCCAAGTCTTCGAAAAATTCCGCTATGTATTGACCAGCCGTTATTACTGGAGTAGTTTCATTCTGAATAAGATATGGTTATATACAATACACGTTACTGAATAAATCAAATGGTTATACTAATTTTAGCCAAAATAATTTTTGTCCCTTCATCGGATACACTGTACAAACAAGCACATATACGTACCATTGTGTCAGCTGACTATACTTGATGTTTCTGTTCTTTTAAATTAATTAATCTTTTAGCTTAATCCTATGACAATATTATAAAGTGATAGTGACTGAAACGCTATAGTCTAATATGTAGAAAAATTAAAAAAAAAAAGAATTAACATTTAAGAAAGACAACCAGAAATTGTTTTTCACAGGATGCATACATGTCGGTTTGCGTCACACATGTCAAATTGTCAAAGTCTACCATATTATTATATCAAGTTAAATACCTTCAAAAAGCGATCGTTTTATAGTTTTTCAAACACTGCGAAATACTGAAACTACATATTTGACGCAATGTGTCGATAAATATTTCAGCTTTAAGCCAAAATATCCGAAGGCAAAACGATCATGTGCGTTGCCTGAACGCTAGCTTTTTCACGACTGTGCAATGGAGAAGTATATGTGTTGTATATATATACACATATATAAGTTGAGATGAAAAAGTATAAAGCCGAGTTTACATGAGACAACTTTAAGTGTAACAGAAAACAGGTATTAACCGGGGTGTATACAAACTCTTAGTTGAAGTTTAACGAATTCTCGTTACAATCAGCGACATTATTTTTATACAAAATATAAATTATTTAAACGTTTTTTTGACTACAAACTGTTGGCAAATAATGATCATCTACTACAAAAATAATATTTACAATAATTACATATTGAATTTGCAATAAAAAAGGAACGAAGGACAATTTTGTACATCTTTACCGTCAGAACCTGCGGAAGAGGACTTTGATCAAATACGGTTGATTTTAACCAGATGTCGCCTGCGGCAACGAATTGGTGCATGGGTGGTAGTATTTCATACAGTTATATTTGTTGCATCAATAAAAATTTCCATCATGAACATGAGTTGTGAACTTTTTTTCAACAATCAATGCATATAATATTGTCATTTATGTTTAATTTTTTTTTATTTCCAGAAGATCGGATATCGTTATTCTATCAATATAAACTCTTGATTCATGCTGAGGAAGGGAAGTTCAAGCACTTATAATAGTATAATATTTTATTGAAAAAAAAACATCGTCTTATAACATACATCAATAAAAATCATCTCCATACGTGTTCTGACTAAAAAGGTCTTCACCCGTCACTCATTGCCCTGTCTACGCCAGAGCTTTAGGCCCTTCTTCACAAAAATCTCAATGAAAAAGCTTGTACACATGTCTTATTTCACTCCTCGCGACTACATACTACGGAATAAAAACTTTATCGTATCATAATAATAATAATATATGAGATACGTAAACAGCGTAAGGCAACAAAATAAACTATCCTCGTCGTTATCACTACGATATTGCGCTTCTGAAATCAATAAAATCATACGTGTGTACGCGAAGTAAACGAAGGCTGCAACCTATTCTTCAACCATCTCGAGTTCACTCTCATTATTGTCAGTTTGTTTATTGATTCGATTAAACTCTAGACGCAATGAAACATTTATCGTAATAATAATTTAACAAGGTAATTCTAGCGCAAGTCGGTGTCGAAGAATAGGTCGTCGATTTGCAGCGCGCTTTCTCTATCGATAACAATTTCGAATCTTCCATCCCAAAGAACAACAATTTCACAGAGAATCAAAAGCGTCCGGCGATATCATCAGCCTCGCGAATGGCACCACCGGAGCAACGGAACCCCTCGAAAAAAAAAAAAAAAATTCCCCTTTCTCACACACCGTCGTTCCAGCGTTGCCATCCGCAAACGTAACGTCTACATAGTGTCGTTTATTTTTACTTAAAAAGAAAGACAGACAGAAAAGAAAAAAAAAATATCGACTGGATCCTAAGCGGTGAGGACGTCGACCTGGTTCTTCGGTATCTCGTTGTCGAACTCCTCGAGGCTCTCGACGCTACGGGGAGCCGGTGTCGTGAGCTCCTCGCGGTCCTCGTTCTGCTTCTCGGCAGGAGAGTCATCGGGTCGCTTGGTTGGCTTGGCGTCGGCTTCCTCGGAGGAAGTCTCGGGCTCGGTGGCGTCGGTCGTCTCGTTCAGAGGCTTCACGTCGACGACGCGCACGCGGAAGATGGTACCGCTGTTCTCGTCGCCGTCAGAGTAGGTCGTCTCGTTGATGGTAACCTGGTGGTCGCCGATCACCTGTGGACGAAGACGTGCGATTAGTTTCTTTTTTATCGACATTATAAGAGCCGAACAATAACGGGTTTTAAAGTTCGTTCCGCGAGCTGCATTCGACATTTTGAATTTAATTACAAACTCCGAAGTATACCTTTTGGAAAGTAATTAATTCTTCAAAACTCGAGCCGAATGCGCGAATATTCAAAAGCAGTAATTATAAAGTAGTAGGTATACATATAATTGAAAATATTTCAATGACGGAGAGCGAGCTGTATATAAACGTTGACTCGTCAAAGCGCTCGCATATCGATTATACGCGCCTAATGAAATTCAAAGCGGGGGGGCGAGAACTCTCGATCGCTGAATGGCTCTAACAAAGGTAGAGTACGCTAATCGATTCTTCCGAATGTACAGTAAGACTCCTCTTGTTAATCGCGCTTCTTTAGTTCGCTGCTGCTGTGCAGTTGCCTCTCTTTTGCTCGCGTCCTTTTATCCAGCGATAGAGTGCACACACTAGTGATGCAATGTTGCCGTGAATTAATGAACGACGTCGGTGTACGCGTATAGTACACCTCCCGCGAACGATGTAACCGAATGCAGTCGGCTCTCAAAATTACTTATCGATTCTCGGCGTTCGCGCAATTTGTTTCTCTCTCTTTTTTTTTTTGCAGAACCGTGTAAATTTTTGAATTAATCGACGCGGGAATTCAAATTGCGCGCGCGCGAGGAAATCAATCGAATATTTCGCAAAAATTGAGCAAAGAGCAAGCGCGACGCAATTACGATGATCAGTCCGCTGATTCGTTTTTCCATATCCAATTTCCTTCGATTGCGCGGCGTTACGCGTGTTTTCGTCGGTCTCGAAAAATACACACATTGGAGTGTATAGCGTATTTCAAAAATAAACGAAACGTCAAAAAAAATATATGTAAAAAGCGCAAAAATTCTCAAAATTCTCGCCAATTATTTCCAGATACATCGATATTCCCGCGCACGAGCAAACAAAGCATCAGCGAGCCGCAATCAAAAGCGACTCTCTCTCGCGAAAGAAAAACAAACGCCCATATAGGTTGTA
>QLSS01000029.1:743560-752788 GCA_024372645.1 Trichomalopsis sarcophagae | reverse complement strand
TATATATATATATATAAAAGCTCTGTATTATTTATCCAACGCGGGGCAATAAGTCGCGAGAGAGGGGGAAGGTACACGTAGTAGGTTTCGCTGTATATTTACCTTGGTCGTGGACGTGGTGTTAGCGCCCTCGGGGATTTTGCCCCACGGAGTCAGTCCGCCGACCTGTCCGAGCTGGCTGGCCAAAGCTGCGGCCATCTCCGCGCGGACCCTGTTCATGGCCTCTGCAAAAAGCAAAGCGGATTCGTTTCTGTTAATTCCTCGCTCTGTTTTTCTTCGCCGCGAACGCGTTTTTGGGGCTCAGTATAGGGATTCGAGCTTTATTTTTTCTCTATATGATCCTTGTCGTCGTTCGTCTATAGGGACGTGTGATTGGAGGGCGTTGGTAAAGACACTTTGAAAAACCAGCTGCAAAAAAAAATACCTCGTATATCAACAACTAAAGGCAATAGATTCTCCAACATTTTCCTCTCCACACCCGCACGCAGCGCGCTTCATATTTCCCCTGCAAGCTCCCGAACGCGCTGTTCCAAGCATATGCATGAATTTCCTCGTATTTTCGGCAAACTCCCCGATATTTACCCAACAATCGCGCTCGCGTTTACACTGCTGCGTGCTACTCTTACACCCCAGCGCGGCGGTTCGCGCGCACGTATAAAAAGAGCCTTAAATTTTCGAATACATGGAAAACAAACGCGCGAAAAAAAAAATCGATGAAATGAAATGAAAAAAAAAAAAAAAAAATCGCAAGTGATATCGAGGGGCTGATCTATATAACGCATGATACGATATAAAATACACTGAGTTGGCGACGGCAGACAGAAAAGGATAAGAGGGAGAGGCATAGAGAGAAAAGGGTTCGAAAGGGTGCAGGGATGCAGCATAATTGATTGGATTCGGATGTAATCGCTCGTTAAACGAAGGGACGCTGACTGAGAGCGAGGGAGAGAATATGTATCCTGTGCGCAGCTTCTTTTTTTATGCGATGAATTTTTTAAGGCACGAGTTGGATCGTTCGTGATCGTTATTATTTTATTTTCACGCTTGGTCGTTCCCAGCGCTGTATAACTGCGTCAGTTTATTGTGGGCGAGTGCGTGTGTGTGTGTGTGTGTGTGTGTGTTTGTACACACGAGAGATTTCAATTTTGCGGTAACTCTGACGTAAATAAATAATACAATAGCCGGACGCTAAATTCACATTCTTCGATCGAAGAGTGCTCGCGACCTTTAGGGCGAAATGTTTGTTACGGCTAGCTTGATTATGTACATTTCAGAGAGAAAGCAAATTGCCCGAGTTCGCACAATGTATATGCATACACTCCTGTATAATAGGGTTTGCAGAAACTCGCGTGTGATTTTTCCCCGAAACAATTTGCCGCGGCATTGAGGCGAAGCTTTAGACGTCCGGTATGGAAAATTCGGTGCAGTGCCTCGGAAAATCCGCTGCGTTCTCGTTTCGCAAATCAGCTTCGCTTTTCTTTATTATTGTTAAAAATTTTATTCCCGGATCATCGAAAATACTTACGCCAAAAACGAGTTTTTGCATAACAAAAAAAGGAGAGAGAGAGAGAGAGAAGCCGTGTGTCACGCGACTGATAAAGCATCTCTCTCTCTTTCTCTCTGTTATACGAAAAATGGCAACACGCAATTTCGAAAAGGTCCGCGCACGCAAGACAGCAATCTGGGAAATATCCCAGCCTTCTGACTAGAAAAGGGTTGCACTGCAGGGGCTCCGCGCTATTATAAAGAGAGTAAAAAATAAAATTGCGTTAGCGCGGCGCACGTGTCGAAGCGACGGGCAGATATTAGAGAGAGAGAGAGAGAGAAGAATGAAACGAAGCGGCAGATGAAGGAGCGTTAATGAGTGGACACAGAGGAATACGTCCCCTTTGTATACGAGGGGCTGGACGACTCTCTATGGCCATCGGCGGCTGGATGTGAAGGGGCTGACTGCTGCAGCGCTCTTTTTGAGACGAGGGTTGAAAGTTGGCTTAATTCCGATTGAGAGCGTCTGCTGTTACGTATAGGCCGAAAGTTTTAATTTCATATGCAATCACTCGTATCAAGCGATATTTTTCACGAATTATAAAGAATAACTGTAAAGCCGTTACCTCATCAGTAGAAAGCCAGCAGCTAGCTAATTTAAAATAATCATCCGCGAAGCAAGCTCTCCCCGGCTCAACATTCCTTCCAAACTCCCGTCGCCGCCAACAATATCTATGAGAAAAATTCGATCCCCTATAAACTTTCCACACAGCCTCCCGGGGCATATCGACTCGACGTCATTAAAAGCCGAGCGGCACATCCATCCTCCTCTCCTCTGCTCCGAAAAAAGACTCGCAGACTGGAAAAAAAGTTCGGAGACGACGCGCCGAATAAAAGGAGCTATACACAGCGTCGGCGCCGCAATATGATCGGATCGAAGGGCTCGCGCGCGCTCAATTATCGGAGAGAGAGAGAGAGAGAGAGAGGGACAACGTTCATTATTTAGACGACTCGTCGCGTTTCTCTCTATTGTCCGGCGCGAAAATTGAAATTCCCTCTTTTTCTATACAGGTGGTATATATACACTTCACACACGACGAGTATATACGAGTTTCGCGATGTATTATAGTCCGTCCGGTCGTTCCAGGAATTCGTTTTATTTTTCTGCGCAGGTGTATATGTATATAGGTATGCGACGGGAGAGCTATTTTCTCAGAAATTCGTTCCATCAGCGAAAGCTCTCGAAAAGCTCGTTCAAAGGCAGAATACACAATCAAGTGCAATTATATTTGACCACACGCGTGTGCGGGAAGTACTATGTGAATCGTAAAGGGGCAGCTGAACACGAGCTGAAATACAGAATTACAGCTCGTCCCAGGCGAATCCGGAATTCGCATGCACTTTTAACGCGGAGCTTATAACTCGACCAACGCACACGTGTGTGTTCACTGCGCTGCAGCGCGTCTACGGTTACAACTTCTTTGTGCCGCGGACAACAAACGCTAAAATTCGCATAGCGCTGCAGTCGAGGAAACTTGACCAAATGCGGTCGGATAGCTGCGTTTGTTGAAAAGCCCTTTAATTTGTTCGACTCTGCGGCGCGCGACCAGCTTTGTATTACGCGAAATGTGTGTGTATATTGTACTCTAATTCAAGTCCCTTATGTTTATTTTACTCGCTCTATTATATAATAAAAGTATAGGTGTACATTGAAAAGCGGATATAGACCATCCGAATTTTATCGACGATTGATTGACGCGCCAATGGATTCCACCTATAACCGCGCGTGTAATAATTTATGCGCGTATAGGCGCATGCATAAATGGATATGCGCGACGCCGATCCATAAATTCCGCGTGTTTTATTGCTCCACCCCACCGTGTGTTCGCACGTAAGCTCTCGGCGCCGAAATTTCGCATATAACCAGGGAGAGAACAGCTGTGTGCATTGCTGGGCTGTTGCTGTGCGGCTGTTCGCTACTTCTTGCCGAGAGAGAGAGAGAGAGAGAGAGAGAGAGAGAAGGTCGTTGCAACGCTTTTTGGCCTCGGTTTGGAATATTTTGGATTTCCGGCCGTATGTGTATCGGGAAACTGCTGCTTCGCTTACGTTATACATGCGGTGGATTCGGTGCGCTGCTGCAGTGTAACGTTTCCGTATCGATTTACGTATACCTGTATGTACAGGCTTCGCTGGGATTAAGGATTCCTAGAAGCCGGGCGTTTCGAGCCAATTAATGGCTGGCAGTTCGCGGCAATCAGTTTGACGGTTCACGTGCACGCGTGTTGTGTTACATACCGAGAAGCCACCTTCGACAGGAGCTCGCATTCTTGAATATTGTCACAAGCATATATATATATATATAGAAAGCCATCCCACATCCCTCCCTCGTCGAAGCGAGTACATAACAATAAACAACGGAGCTAGAGCCAACAAATATCCCGAGCGATATATATCTCAGCTCCATCGGCACACGTAGTTAACCATAGCTACACGTATACAGAGGCGATAAATTCCGGGCGTATTTTATTGCCCGGCAAGAAACGAGCGTCGCCGATTATATTGGCGACTCCTGTCCTCGGTAATATGATCTATGCTCCTCTATACGCGTGTGTACGCGTGTATCTTCGTAACTAAGGAGACGCCGCACAAGCCTGTTTTTGCGAGATGATACGCCCCGTATACGCGTCTCTCTGTCCGATGCATGTGTTACAGCACCGGCGGACAAGAGTCGCGATTTTTGCAGGTTGCTTTTCGGGAGCAGAGGGTCGGATTTATTCGTTGCGAAAAAGTTTGACGGATTTTACGCGCCTCCGGCGTACGCGTCGCTTGAATTATGAGATGTATTGCGGCCTGCGCGCGCGCTATCTTGTTTTTCTAACACCACGGCTCCTCGCGCGCGGAATCTGCCGAGAGGGTTGATCGCGCGTTGGTTTTTTTTTTTTTTAATTTTGGGTCGTCGATGTTGCGGGGGATGTTGCGAGATTTACGGCCGCTTTTTTCGACGTTGGTACGATTTTTTTTCGCTTGGCATTCTTGTGATTCCCTTGGGAGGCATATTCTAGCTAATCATCCTGATAATAAAGCAACGAGCTACCTCCTCGCAACAAATAATTCACGAGAACTCGTGCGATGAACCCGGACCGAAAAAGCAGCTAGACCTCCCCGCACTGAATCTTTAATTCGTCCCATTAGCCGAGTCGTAAACGGGTTCGCGCGCGGCGCACGTGAAAAAAGCGAGCCAGAGAAGTGGATACTCATCACGCGACCTTTTTTTTCTCCGAGTGAAAGTGACGAGGTCGGCCTTCGGGTCTGACCCGTTTACGTCGACCTTTGCCGTAGACGAGTTAATACTCGGCTATACGACTCTCCTTTCTTTCGCTTCCTGATGCAAAATTTTCCTCCTTTCCAACTGACCTACTGGCGCGCGCCTGCGGTGCAATAATTGACGCGGTTATTTATTTTTTTCTATATGCATACACATACGCGCGCCAGATTTTCATTTAAGATTGACCGAGCTTTCGCGCGAGCTTTTTACGTTAAGTGCACGTACTCCACTTTTAGTCGCGATGACCTTGCGCGTGCGCGCTGTTTATTCGAGGGGGAAGAATGCTGTTATTTTTTTTTTTTTTTGTTTTTCAAGTCGAATCAGGGATATTGAAATTCAAGAATACATCAGCTGTATAGGACGCATAGAGGCGGGAAAATTTGAAATTCACTTTACGCCGCGCAGCGTTCCCGATAAATCCGCGAGAGCAGCACAGATCAGGCCCGCACAGTGAAATTCAAGCTATAAGGCCGTGGTGGAAACTAGCTCGCATAACTTAGCTCCTAAAATCGGCCGAAAGGATATATCGCGGGAATGTTAAATCGCGCGCGGCGTCGCGCGACGATCTTCGGGCTTTGTCTATACGAAACTTGGTCTTCCCCGCGATCGCGCGGCATTATTTCCCTGCCATTAAGCGACCCCGCTTCCGGAAAATATCGGGCTATTGGAATAGTCATAAAGACGAGGATTTAGGGCACTTTCGTGCGGCTAAAGCGCCCAACTCTCTCGCTCTTGAGGATCCGATTTTTCCAAGGTGTGCTGCTGCTGACGCTGTGCTATTTCCGCTATTGTTGTTCCTGGGGGAGGGAGCTTGAGAGAAACAAGCGAATTTTACTTTCGAGAGCAGCCGGAGAGAATTTCGTGCTCATTTTCGTGCGTAGCCGAGCTTTTTATTCGGATCCGGCGAAACAATGCGCTCAGAGCTTGAGTAAATAATAATTCTATTCTCGAAACGTTCGAGGGAGAGGGAGAATGCAAGGGGGGACGCTGCGAAGAAAAGTTGAATGTGCGGGGGCGTTGAAAAAAGATTTTCAAGTTTCAAGTGCTTTTAGAAATTTTTACTGCGCTACTACTCGCTGCCTCTCTCTCTCTCTCTCTCTCTCTCTTCCTCTCTTGCGCGCGCTCTCCTTTTCAAGTGGTACATGTGAAACTTTGAAACCTTTTAGTTCGCCCGCCGCGTATCAACACTTTAATTTTATATTGTTTTCAAGCTTGGCCCTTTTACGAGCCGGCCTCGGCTGCAAAGATCGATTCGATCGTTCATTAAAAATCAAATCCGATAACTTCCCCAGCTAATTCCTCCGAATAAATTCCCGCGAATCATTTCCAGAGCACAATCGCTCGAGTCCCGGAGCAAAAGCTCCGCGCCGGAATCGCAGTCTAGCCGGCGCCGGCAGACTTCCGTCGGGGCCCGAAAGACGTCGTCGCCGGGGGTGGGCGGCTCACCCCCGGAAGCGCTTATCGACAAACCGCTCGCTCTTTCCTTCCCCCCCCCCCCTCTCTCTCTCTCTCTCTCTCTCTCTCTCTCTCCGGCGGCGCACAGGCTCGACGCGGAAGTTACGTTCCGCCGTGGTTCGCAGCTCTCTCGTCGTCGCGCTTTCTGATCTTGCTAGCGCGCCTGCACCCCTGACGGATGATTTAGGGGCTGGAATTGTGAATTCGAACGAGCTGTATATGGCGGGGAGATATTTCGGGTGAGGTTTTAGGTGGAATGATACAGAGCTTGCAGTTTTGCGAGCGACGGGGTAGGAATATGTGGAGGAGGTGTGAACATCGTTTGTGCTTGTTTTATCGGAGAGTCGTAGCTTAATGCTAAGTAGGAACAGTTGGGCATGACAAGACGCAAGAAAAGCTCCCCGGTGCTTTTTTTCTCACTCGCAAGAGGGGGATCAATTTTTTTCCATTCATCTCTTTTATGCTCTAAACAATGCCGTGGAGTACATACATTATCGGTTTCTTATTGAGGCCAGACACCCTACTACATCTCTCTCTCTCTCTCTCTCTTTTTCATTTAACCTGAAAAACGCGAACTACGTGCGGCACGAGCCCCGAGCTCACACGCCGTTTATACCGAGGGACGCGAAAGGTTTGCGCTGCTTTTTTATGCTAAACGACGTGTTTTGTTTATTCGTGTGAAGAGAATCGATTTTCTTTTTATTAGTGATACGATACATCTACTGTGGACGAGTTTCGCAAATGCTCGTAATAAATATTTAATGTGTTTAAGTGGAAGGGGGGACGTTTAATCGGTTATTTTATCATCAACTTACGGACTCGTTTCGTGAATTATTATATGCATGCACATAATTTATTATTCAATTTCGTTTTCAATCAATTTTAACCGATGCCGCACAGGTGTCCTCACATACCGAGTGAATAAAAGCACACCCTTATACAATATTCTAAAAAAAAACGAGAGCATTATTTTGTCCGCAAGTCCATTCGTTTCCCTCACAGCCAAAAAACTCATTACACTCGACGCTCCTAAAAAATCCTCCCCCTCGCAGCATCGAAACTCCTCAAATTCTAATACCAGAGGGCTCGTCGTAACGGCCGAAAAAAAGCTCATCGTTCACCCGACAGCCACTTTAAAGAGTAGACACGCGCCGAAACAGCCTGTACAGCTCGTCGGGAGAAAGAGAAAAGGTCTCGCAATATATTACAAGCCCGAGGATATATCTAACAAGGACGACTACTCGAGTGTAGTCGGCTCCGGTGATGCGTACACGGAGACAAGCAGTCGTCGAAACGAAGAATAATATATCGGAGTCGCGAGACGTCTGCGGGGGGCAAGTGCATACGCGGAGAGAGAAGTTGAGCGGTTGCGTTAATTATAGGAGCCTTTGTTTGCGCTTAATTGGAAAAGCGCAACAATGGAGATTTTTTCTGGCTTTCGGTTGGTGAGTTTGCTCATCATAACGTTATCGAACAATTCCTTCTCCTGTAATATTCGGCTATACCGGGTCATTACCTCAAGATTCCCCGAGTCACCTCCAGTGTCCATCTCGAAACTCTCGTCCTTCTCCTCTTACACACACACTTGGCTTCGATCAGCCATCCAGGAAACTGTACAGCCGCACACACATCGAAGGCAGCGATCGGATATAAGCGAACTTTGAACCCTTGCGCACGCCGAGAGAGCACTTTTCCGCGTCGAGTCGCGACCCTAATACGCTCAAGTTTAGTTTCGGAGCTGCTGCTGCTGTGCTTCTCTGCGCTATACTGCGGCCCGATTGTTTCCTCTATACGGCAGCCGACTCGGGCTATACGGAGAAGAGGCTTTTAGCCAAGTGTACTTGTTGTGTGCTGCCAAGGAGGATATACCGAAGAGAAGAGTTTTTTCTTCTATTCTTCGCGCGTTCTCATATTATATTCTCTCTGGCTTCTTTTTTTTTCAATAATCGGAAATTCGATTGTCTGTATCTTTGCCTTAAGCACACGAAGGAATATTTTTTTATCTCGTCGCTCCGGGGAAAGCTGTCCCGACGTCTGGGGCTACAGTCGTGAAATCTCGGGATAAGTGCGGCGTTGTCTGACGGTTTCTCGTCTTTTTACGAGCGGCTGCGAAGCCTCTACCGACGGAGAGAGAATAGATGAGGGATATGGTATTTACAGCTGGGAGATCTGATTTTTGACGGCGTGCGAGGATCTCGGGAACAATGGACGGATAAGTTCGAGCGATGCTCTTTTAGGAAAATCGCGCGCGAGATTGAATATTTTATCTGCGCAGATTTTATCGATCTCGATGCTTTCGTTGTAAAGAATCCGTTCGAGCTACTGTCCAATGTTGATCCAAGTTCGCGAGTTGTGGAACACAACGATATACTTACTCTACACTCGTTATCGCGTAATTACAAAGCAGCGAAAGCTCATTTCATCGTCGTTGAAAGACAGCTGCGAGCTAGAGCGTAGAATATACGACACGTGAAACTTCATAATATTCACTCGTGCTTCCCCGAACGTCGCTCTCCGAGTACCTTGACTCCGTTTTGCTCACGTGAGCAACGTAATCAGCTGCGTATAATGGGCACGTGTGCAGCGACAATGTAAGAGAGACGAGTATCGCGCGAGGATAAGATAGGACACGACTCGTTTCGTCATTTAAGAGATTGAGATCGGTTAATTGCTTGCGTAAGTTTTCGTCTACTTTTCGCGGAGGTTATCGCGGTTTTTTTTTCAGAAAAGATCACAGTTTCGCTGAATGGACGAGATGAGAATAAAGTTCGCTTTTTTTTTTCAAACTTATCAGTCAACCCGCATACACTTGGAGATCGACATGGAAATTGGGTAGATCTGCAATTATCCGGGTATCCGCTTCGCTCTGACTTCGTAATAATTTCGATTTTTCAAGGAAAATTACATTTGCATATTACGAGGTATCGAGTGACGACGATGGATTCTATTACCGTTCGCTGCGC
>QLSS01000029.1:658866-741050 GCA_024372645.1 Trichomalopsis sarcophagae | reverse complement strand
GAGAGAGAGAGAGAGAGAGAGAGAGAGAGAGAGAGAGAGAGAGAGAGTGCTCTGCTGCTGCCGTGGAAAAATAGAGGACGACGAGGCGGTCAGGGAGAGAGACTTTTGTTTCGAGCAAATATTTTCCCGGGACACGGCTTCGAGTGACTCTTCCGCCGATAAGTTGCTTAAAAATTCAATATTTATCGCGGCCTACTTGAAGCTACTCCAGACGAATATTGTCGGAGATCAAAGTTCGAGACAACTTGCCGTCGCGGCGAGTGTCGATTTATCGGCGAACTGTCTTTTTCGCTTTTCTCAAATTCAACGTGTCCGGTTTTCGATTCGAAAAGAAAATAAAAATTACATCAGCAGCATCTCCATTGAGAATCATCGAATCGCGTCCAACGGCGGTGGCAAACACGACGGACAGACAGCCATTCGGATAAGGCTTTCCCGAAATACACACACACACACACACACGCTCTTGCGCTTACAGAGAGAGAGAGCTATTTCTCTTTATGTAAATTCCCTCGTTTCGCGCAGCCGTCCTGGAAATTGGCACGCGACGCCGTTTTCGGAGGAATGTGCCGTTGCTGCTGCAGCAGCAGCAGCAGCGTCGACTACACCCCCAGCGCGAGGTCATTGACCTCTGCTGCACACTCTCCGAAAGCACATACACGTAAAGGCGTTACATAAATTTCGGCCTTGAGGAGCCCTTACATAAATTCGCTTACTACACGACGACGACGACGACGATGCTTTCGTTTTTGAGAGAGTAGGGAACGGCGATAAATTCTTCCATTACGCTGTGTAAGTGTGTGTGTGTGTGGTCCGCAGAGCCGAGCGCGAAAGTTTTAGTTCTATATGTATAATGTTGGTCGATGCTACTGTCGCTGCCGAGCTTATTTTTTTATTTTTTCTCACTCTCTCGCGGTCGGCGCTTTGTTCCAGTTCTCTCTTTTTTTTGGCTCTCTCTCTCTCTCTCTCGCGAGGATGACTTTCAATGGGGATGATTTCGCGTTTCTTCGCGCGGCGAGGGTAAATAATTCTTCTCTCTTGCGGTGAGGTGTGCGAGGATCTCTCTTCTTTTTTTGTTGGCGCGTGTTTGCCAAGAGAATCCGATTCTTGGGCCGGCTGGGGCTTCCATTTTTTTCGGGAAAAAGTCGCTGAGTTATACGCGCCGTGTGTTTGCGAAGAACGTGCCCCTTTCTCTCTCTCTCTCCCGCTCTGGAATAAAGGTCGGGTTTGCTGGAATTAGCGTTTACTCGACGACTAGCTAGGTTTTTATCTTTATACGAAGTAAAATAGAAACGAAATCGCTGTACGATGTCGCTAATGACATCTCGAAACAAAAGCCGATAAATCACGCAGCAGTTCGCGCGCAGCACTCGTTCCTCAGAAGCGAAAGAAAAGCTTCTCGTATCCCGAATCCGCGCACAAAAGCTTCAGCTTTCTCTGGCTGATGCGAAAAACGAGTTCAGCTAGCAGAATGTAAAATCCCGTGCGAGCGATCCATCAAACGATTCCGATCCATCAAAAACTCCCTCATTATCCGGCCTGAGGTGCTTCGCAGTGCTGCCAGTACTGCGCGCACTTTTGATTTTCTCCAGCCGACTGGAGCTATCGGATTACCGCCGCACGAATCGAGCGGCTTTTAATCGAGCATATCGAGCTTTTCGCTCTCTCTCTCTCCATCTCCCTCTCTGTAATTAGAGTTAATTAGGTCGGCACACTCTCCCTCCCCCTCTCTGTCTCTCTCTTCACTTTTGACCCCTTACCAAGGCACTCGTGCTTATTCCTTGCTCGTTTCTCGCGAACTTCCAGCTAGCACTCTCTGATGAATCTCATTTGCGCCGCGCCAGTCTCGAGCTTTTCTTCCGCCCAGAGAGAGAGAGAGAGAGAGAGAGAGAGAGAGAGAGAGAGAGAGAGAAGCTACTGCTCTGTGTCTACTGCTGCCGTTGTGTTTTTGTTTTCGTCTTCTCGCTTTTTTTTCTGGCTTTCGCGGCCCGATTTTTTCCGACTCCCCGAGTCAACGGTCCCGAAAGAAGGGTCAAGAATCGCGATCTTTATTAATTCGGCCTGTATAAATCACGCGCGGCTCTTTTTCGAATATTTATACCGGGCCATTATTCATTCGCGCGCGTAGCTAGTGAAAAATAATGAAAAAAATCCTTTTTTCAGTATCATTCGGACGCGTAAAAATGATGAATGGTCCTGGCACCCCCGCTGAAAATCTATTATCTGCTGTTATACCTCATTTCTTTTTTATTATTTGTTGCTCGTTTTTTTCCCCACCGCGCGTTGCGCAGAGAGCCTGCCGCTTTTAATTTCGTTCGCGCGCACGCCTGCGGCGGACGACTTTTGAATATTTATATTAAATTCTTTAATGATAATTCATGGAAACGTGCTGGGGGGGGGGGGGGAGAGGTCGCTCGGTTGTAAAGTTTTTACGACGAATTCGCAGTTAAAATTTTAATCCCGCGGGCAATACGTGCGGGGGATTACTCGATAACGAGTGTTTCGCGTCGGGAGGGAGAGGCTGAAATCGGTATGATTATACGCGCCGATTTTTGATTACGGATGTTGCCGTTTGTTCGATTGGTCGTCGTTAGGGGCTGAGAGGGTTTGATTAAAATTTTTACGCTCAAGTCGATACTCGATAATGAAGCGATTAAATCTATAGCCGCACAGTCGTCCACCGAAACACATCGAAGTAGCCGTCGATCGATCGGTATACGCGTCCGCACGTAATCATCCGCAACTGGAACGACGATGTTTTTCAACGTCGCCCGATTTGCACAGTTCTATGTACACGGCGGCGACCGACTCGCGGAAATTGATTCATAAATGCCTCATGCAGTGGACGACAAGTGCCGTTCGGAGAATCATCCCTTGAAACATTCATCGTAATCGAGACCCACACTCGCGTGGTAGGCTCTTCTTATATTCAAGGCTGATGTATCCGATTAAGCTTCGCGTAAACACACGAGGTTTATGTAGCCGACCATTTTTTTCTTTCTACTATACGTATAAGGAGATCCATCGCAAGCACGTAGCGTCTTCTTCTCCATTATCATTCCATTGTTTTTGACAAAGATTTAAGAAGAGAAGAAGAAGAAGAAGAAGAAGAAAGAAGAAGTTTATCCGCGGCGCATAAAAAAGTCATTAAATGAGATTCGTCTTCCGACAATGGCTCGGGCAACTAATCGTTCTATTCTTCGCCTCCTTATTGCGGAGTCGGCTCGCGTGTCCCATTACGTAGGTTTGTTCCGTCGGCCGAGAGAAACACACACCACGAGACTGACTCGAATCCTAAATCTTCTCTCTCTGCGTCAAGTTTTTTCGCTACTCTGATCTTCGAGATTATAGTGTGTTGCCGAGGAATAAAAAACTTGGCCCTCGTGTATCATCGTCAGGAGAGTCTCTGCAGTGCATACGTGTTATATACCTATGTGCCTTGACCATATCGAATGATGAATAGTTTATGAGGGATTGTACAGCTCGGATGTGTATAAATAAACTTTCTCGGGATCGAGAGCTTTAATTCCGTGCTTTCTTTAACGGGGCGGGACTTTTTCACGACATCGAATAAAATTAATAAAGCCAACACCAAATCCGGAAATTTCAGAGCAGCAAAACAAGCCCTATAACTAATCAAACAAGCGAGCTTGCACACATCTCCCAGAAGCCCTCGGCGCATTCGCGAGAGAACGCATATGCGCAGCCCTTGTGCATCCACTCATCAGCTCCATCAGAGCCAGTCTCTCATTTATTAATCCAGCTATGCACACTCTATACCTATGCGAACAGCGAGAAGCCTCTCTGTACCTTCCGACTAATCTCCCCAAGACGTGGCTCAATAAACGCCTACACACACACACACACACACACTCCGTAACTATAAATATCGCCGCAGTATATATACCCTATACAACCTGCACCGCTGCTACATCTGGATTACAGTGAAATAGAGAATCGGTATAAGCGCAATTTTTCCGCTGCTTCTCATAACGTATACAGTAGGAAGCTGCTGCTCGGCCGTACGTTTGTCATCGTTAGAATCGCCGCCAGCGCGTATACGTCGCTTGTTTATGTGCTAGCGCGCCGGCGTTGTGCTTAATGAGGGGAAATATTGGCCGCGAGTCTAGCGCACCAGCTGGACTAATAGATATTTAGAGAAGCAGCAGTATGCTCGTATACGTATGCACGCGGGGTCGTCGCTGATTCGAGCTTTTATATTCGAGCGTCGTTGTTTATCCAAGTAAATTAGACGAGCTTGTCGATGATAAACTTTCTCTTTCGCGCGAGGGCTGATTTATAACGGCTACGGAGAGAATTAAGCTGCGCGAGCGAGTTGCTGCACTCGAGAGCTTGATAGAGGCTATCGATTTTTCTCGATGGTGTGTGTATGTGTGTGGGTGTTGTTGTTCTTTATGGAAATCGAATCACGAGCAAGGGTATACTAGCCGTCGTAAAGAATGATGAGGAAAGAGTAGCTCTCGGGGACTACTCGGCAAATAAATCATCCCAGCGCGAGGCGCTTAGGTGTATCGGAGGATGACCCTCTCCGGCTAATGCAGTAAGTTTCGACGTCGAGAAAATAAGAAAAGTTTCGCTCGAACGCGTTATACTACTATGTACCGCGCGAGTTTATTCGATACGTGCTCGTAATGCTATCGGGGAAATTATTTAGAACAGATCGACGGAAAATACGAGTGCACCGAACTCTATAATTCCTATCGATCCAACACTCCCAGCCATACTACTATATATCGAACAAATAAGCCGCCTCTAAATTCCTCCGTGTCTTACCTTCTATTTTTTCACTCAAATTCAAGCAGCACTCGAGGCAAGCCTCGCACTCCCCCTCGCTCCAGCGAAAACAAACCGACCCATCAAAAGAAAGTCAGCGACTCTCTTAACAAGCCTAGCGTGACAGCGTCGAATCCACCATCACATCCCCATATCTCTCTCCCGCGCTTATACGCGCGCGTGCACCTAAGCGCGATACACGCGCGCGATATCAAGAGCGAGAGAGGTGCGCAATAACGGCGGCGCATCCCCTCGGCCATGCACAATCTCGCTTTCTCCCCATCCCCCCTCCTTCCTGCGTTATATTGTCCATTCAACCCCCCCCCCCCTCTGTACCGGTGAACTTATCTACGCGACAATTTATCGTCGAGCAGCGCAAGCGCGAGTGCAATTATCTCGTGCGTGCGTGTGTCGCCGCTGCTCTAGAGAGAGATCCTTGTATGCGCGACTGCAAGCTCTCGGGCTTTTGGTCTTTATTGCGTCTGTTTTGGATTAAGGCCTCGCGCTCAAGAGGATTGCGGACGGGTAAATTTGGAGACGAAAGTGGCGAGCTGCTTTTGAATTTTGGACTCGTTTTGGCTTTTGAGGTCCGGGAAGAGAGAGAGATAGAGAGTTTTTGGGAAAATGCGGACGTTACCTGCAAGCTCGGGTGTTTAGAATTTTGTCGGGAAACCTCGCGGTCGTTTGATGACTCGCTTTGAAAATTGAATCGAATTCATCCGTCGCGACGATAATTCCGAGCAAAAAAGACCTTACGCAAGTGTATAACGACTTGACACGGAGAGAGCCGATTGGCTTTGATGATTATCCAAGCGTTTTTTTTTTTGTCCCCGACGTTCTTTTATACCCGTCGAAGCGTAATGCAGCCTTTGTCTCTCTCTCTCTTTCTCTCTCCGTTATCCGAGCGACATCGAATCGACTGCGTTCGAACCTTCGCGCTCTTTATTTCGCCTCGTCATACCAACGGACAATAATTACTATCGGTTAGCTCGTACTCCAAAACGTCCTATCTTTTTCAATCTCGCGTTTGATATCCGTGTCACGGCTGTATAATATACTTTAATTTGCGAAACAAAAAGTGATTCTATATTGGATGATATAGATATCGTCGCGAGATATTTTGTTACGGTGTATTCGGATTCGCCGCGGCGACGCTTTAACTTTAACTATTCACGAAGCCGCGCTGTGTGTTGCGAAATTCAATAATGTTATGCTAAGTGGTTTGGCTTACACAATCCACGGACTTACAGACACACAATCGTCGTGTGTGTAATTATACCTCTCGATTAATCATTCCGGACAACATATTCATGACACGCGAATTTCTAGGCTTTCACCCGTCGCTTTATACCTAAAAAAAAACAAAGCAAAACAACGAACCGTCGCACCTGTCGCGTCGTCTCCAAGGTCATCGGCCCCTTTATTACACACGCAAAAAAGATTGTGTGCTCGAAAAAAAAAACAACGAACGGGATCAGCGCTATATACGCCGGGGAGTACACAGCGAGCCGCATAATATTCCAGGCGGTGTTATGCAAATCCGCGAGAATTCGGCATCAATTTTGTGCAGCGGCCCGCGGCGAAATTGCCGAAACGATAATCTTCGCGCGGCCGGCTGAAAATCAAGCTTAATGCGCGGACCGGCGACTAATGTTGCACAGCACACACCAGATGCTCGAGTCCGTGTGTGTGCGGAACAATGAGAGAGTTAGGTAACGCCCGCAATACGCTGCTCCGTCAGTCGCTTCGTCTCGGCGAGTAATGAAGATGCATGTACGAATTGTGGTCGATGCCGTTTGCTTTTTACGGCTAATGTGGGACTGATTAGCGATTCGACGTTCAATTTGCTTATATATATCGCGACCTAATTAAAAATAACGAGAGACGCTGCGACGATGGAAAGTTATAAGCTGATTATGATTTTCCGGGGTAAACGTGAAACTTCCATTGAAATCCGCTAATCTCGGCGACTCTAGAATAAAACAGCTCTTTATAATATTTTATGGAAGAAAAAAAAATTCTCGCTATAGCGCTGGATATAAATAAAATAAGCGACTGAAAACAAGCTACAGATTACAGCGACCGCCTGACATACCGAGCACCTTTGCTTTATTCATGCCCTATTGAACGCGTGGGTGAACCGGCACATCATCAGGATCTTCGGCCGGTGCATTAACTCTTGCGTAACGCACTTATCGCTCGGTGGGGATCGCCGCTCGAGCGAATGGATTTTTCCTCTCGCTGTACGTTTGGCTATTTTTAATTTATCGGAGATCGTTGGGAAGTATTTTTAACGATTGGTATGGATTTTTATAATTCGACGATTTATTCGGGTCACGTTTATTTTTATAATAAGAAATCTAGAAATCGTTTTCAAATGGCCGAATCGTCGCTTCAAAATTACAAACGGTTTTACACCCTGACGCTATCGCGTCGCCTTTTTCGAAGCAGCAAACGAGATTTATTTCCACGTCCGACGCAAACTTCTGTAATTCGTATTTGCTAGCGGATGTAAGGTGTGAAGCGTTGTTTGGCTTTCGAATTCGAGCGTGTATTTTTAGATTATACGCGCGTCACGACTCGGATCGTTGCTATTTTTACAGAGAAAATATACGGTGTACAAAATACATCCCGAAATAATTTTATCCGAAATATCGCTCCCCGCATGATTTCACGGGGAAAATTAATATACCAATTATCGAATTAGGAAATTCAGTATAGAGGCGCAGCTTTATCAAACAGTAGCTCATAAATCCAGTAGCTTTAAATGCGAGCCATACCCGATCAAGATTAACGGAAGCTCCGTTTTTAATTAAATTACACATCACAAGAGTAATTACCAATCATATTTACGCCAAGAGAGAGAGAGTTTCTAGATTATAAATGAATAAATTTGCCCGACTGCGCGCCGCCGCGTGTATCGACCCGCTATGCATACATTTATACCGGTATTGTACACGAATAAAACACACACAAACACTCACAGAGAAGGCGAAGTTCAGATTTTTATTCGCCAGTTAAGAAAAAGCTTGGCATTGAGTCGGTTGCGTGTCGACTCGTACAAACTTTAAACGCGCAAACGATTCGTTGACCACGAGGAAGTATTAATTTCAGCGTCTTTAAGGCGACTGCAAAGAATGCATATAGTCGGTCAGCGAAATGAAATATCCAGAGCTGATTTTCGAACGTCAGGCTTCGATAATACCGAACTTCCCATCTCGTGAAATTTCCAGCTGACGAGGTCTCGCGTAATACGTACACAGGAAAGAAGGAAAGGACCGTCCGGCAAATCGAATGAGAACCGGTTCAACGAGCTGTAGTCGGCCCCAGTGTTTTTGTCTCTTTCTCTCTTTATCCTCTGAGAGTCACGGGATGTGCCGTGTGACGGTGTCATCTGACCCCACGGCCGCGGGAAGGACCTTCGGCTCTGCGCGAAAGTGTATTTCCGAACCGATTTCACAGCGGTCACGGCTTCGTACATTTGTGTGTAAACAAATGTACGAAGGTACATACTTTCTTAATCGCACGAATATACCTACATGAAACAAGATGGAAAAGTTCCCGATCGCGTGCGACGCTATACGTATATATATATAACCCAACTCGGTACTTTTCCCCCACGACATTTCACATTTAAAAAGGATGTGCGTCGCGGAAAAATTCTCGCTCTTTATCCCGGCATAAATCAAGCTTCGTTATGAGAATAGCTACTATATATACTACGGCGAGTAACTCGAATCAGATCCCCGTATACACACGGGGCGCTAAACTGATTAGACCCGTGTCGCCCCTTTTAAAAAGCTCTCAAAGGTGAAACCGCGAGAGAGCAGCGAAGAAAAAGGAACACACACATAACGCGAGGTAAGGGCGAAAGAGGTAAGAGGTGTACACGGCACAGCACACGTATATGTATAGTACATTAGCCAGACGCGGGAGACCTTGAAGCTTCGGCTGTGCTTTATCGCGCGTCGGCGGCGGGCAGTACAGAGCGGCGCATAAATCATCGGCCTCTGAGCACTCGCGAGGTTATAATCCGGCCTTCGTGCGCTGCGTAATTTAACTTTCGTGCGCTGGAGAGAGAGACAGAGAGAGAGAGAGAGAGAGAGAGAGAGAGAGAGAGAGTAGTCTTAACGACCGGCAGCAGGAGGAATTAGCATAATCGTGGTCGGGATTAATTTTGCGCTACTACTCTTTCTCCCTCTCTCTCCACTGGCCGAGATATCGGCGAGAGAGGCTTTCGTGGCATAGCTCCGGGCTGTTTCGTCGGGGTAAACGATCGCCTTATATACCCTCTGCGAAAGATGGGTAAACGTTTCTCGTCGGCGCATCCCGTGTCTTCTTCGCCCAAGGTTATTTCTTGCGATTGTTTATCGCGATTAGCAGCGGCGTTTTTCGAGCCGCGATATCCCATCTACTCGAATACTCGCTCGCGTCTATAATATATAGAGAGCTTTATCGCGCGCGAAATCCGCTATTTAATTTCCGGCGACTTCTCGCTAATTGATCCGGCGAGCCGATTATCTAGACCCGCCGAACTTCTCTGCGATTCTCGATCGCTTATACACCTCTCGGTGAATTACAACCAACTGGTAGCTTTTTATCGGCCGGCGTTATTTCCGCAAAAAGCTCTCCCCCTTCTCTCTATAAATAACAATTCCACCCTCAAGCTCGCAAAAGCTGCGGGGGGCTTATTAATAGACGTTCGATTATGCTCAACGCGAAACCGGCCCCGTAAAAGTACACGCGAGTGCCATACATTATTCTGTGTACGTGTGTGGATATTACATATGAAAGCTCGAAGCGCATTATGCGACGAGAGGTTGAGGAAGGTCGAGTGCGCGCGAACAAAAAAAAAACCGAGTGGAGAGAGAAGCTTTCTCTCGAGAGAGAGAGAAGAACGCGTCAAAGGATTATCGTCCGAGCGGACTCGGGCTTTATCTACTTAAACGCTTCGGCATCTCCTCTCGCCTGACCCCTGTCCCTGTATGTGTGTGTGTGTGTTTGTGCTAACTGCCGAGGCGCAAGGTCGCGATGCATAAGCTCAGCTCTGCGCCTCGGGTAATTTCGATCGACTGCTTTGGATGTTTTTCGATTAGCTTTTCACTCGCGCGAAGCTCTCTGTGCAGCTCTTTTTATTCGTTATCGAAAAGCTTGACGTCCGGTGAAAAAGCTGCCTTTTGTCTCTTCTCCGCGGTGCAGATGTTGGTTTTTCGCGGTCGTTGCTTCAGGAATTGAAAAACAAAACGTCAGTCGCAGGACGGATGATCGGGGGAAAAAAGGGGGAAATCGACGAACGCGATGTGTAATTGATTGAACGACGACAATGCAGCGGCCGACGCTTTATTAATTCGCCTGATGCTCGCGATATAATCGAGTGTACTGCGCGCGGGAGCTTGCGTATATATGTGTGTTATTTCCTTTACGACCTCGTGGCTATATAGGTGTACGTGTTGGCCTCTGTGTGTATACGTATATAATTATTAATTGCACGTCAGCGAGTGACTGCCGGCTGATTGAACAATGAGCGCCAAGTGCACTAATGACCAGTTATACCGGTGCACCGAGATAGAGAGAGAGAGAGAGACGTGTCTGTATGTGTGCATCTATACATATAGCGCGCGAGTCGATGTACTCGACTGCGTCATTCGTCGAGAGACTGTTCGAGAAGGGAGTATACGAGTTTTGCGTTGCCTTTTTTACTCGATTTGTATAATTAGGTTCATCATAAATTACACGATAGCAACAATAACAATAATACTTACGCGTTTGAAGATCCAACAGTTATTAAAAAACAAATCGTTCCCGATAACTCGTCCAAACCGATACTCCCACGCGTTACGTAAACAAATCCGCGGCTCACAAATTAAATTGGCGCTCGCGAGCGTTTTTATTATATTACACTTGAGGGCAGCGATGCACACGCGACAGCCGCCGGCAAATCCCTTCGAATGATCATCGCTCATCGTAAGCGCGCGAAATTCAAAAAATTAAAACGTCGACTCGATCGGCTGCTGCTTCGGAGGCCGCACATATACGCGTATCGCTCTGTATATATATAAATGCGTCATTGGTGCGTTTATTCAATTTCGAACGGCTCGATGACACAGGCGGTGCGTCGAGCGCGCGATATGCAATTTTCCGTTTTTCATTTCCCGACGAGCCATTATTTCATTACTTTTGCGACCGCCGACAAATCGAACGTACGGGCTTTTTTTTTGCTTTTTAATGAATCTGTTTTGCGCGGTGATTGCAGCGAGGAGCCAGTTGGAATATTCGCAGGTGATTGCGAGATGTGTATGGATGTATTGTTTTGAAAAAATTCCACGAGCTCGATGACACGGTTTTCTGCGTAGAGGCAAAAGTTCGTCGCGTGATGGGAAGTGAATGGTGCACCTACGTGCGTGATTAATTTTAAATTGTTTCTATTCTAAAAGCTCTTCACCGCGTTTAATTAAAAAAAAATTGCAGCCCCACGCGATATTCCTTCACATCCACGAAGCGAATCGCGCTATAAAAACCGGAAACTCGCTCTCTCTCTCTCTCTCTCTCGCCTCATCATCATCATCATCGAAGAAGAAGCCTCTCGCAAGAGCCATCCATCCATACCTATAGACCACAGCGGCTCTCGATACACTTCCGCATACTTTGCGCTATACCGTGCAGCCTTAATCGCTGAAACTGTCGCGAGAATTATTATTATCCTCTCCTGCTACTGCTGCTGTTCCGCAGCGCAGCTCTGGCCGGAAAGACAATCCAATTACGACACGGGCGTCGGCGAAGCCCCATAAACTTCGGCCCTTCCGCGGTCACGCCGACGCCCTCTGGCGATATTATGGAGCGCGAGCTGAATCTTAATCGCGAGCTTTCGAGTGCGCCCCGGCGAAAGCTTGCGGCAGCGAAGGGAGAGTGGGGGACAGAGCTTTTGGATGCGTGTGTATATAGAGATATCTGCGGGTATACGTGTATAGCGGAGCTGTTTTTTTTTGTCCCGCGCGTGGGAGATTCTCCGCAAATTGTTATTTCGGACTAGCTGCTGCTATACATATGCGGCCGGGGTTTGTGATGGACGAGATTGTCGTGGGTGTGGTTGATTTTCGTTTCTATTGAAATCCTTCCTCTATTGGAGTATGCCAAAGATAGTTGCAGACTGGGAACATGAAATTGTCGACTACCTGGCTTTCTTCTTGCGTTACTTTTCAAAATTCGAGATTACAAAATGCTTATCCAGTTATAAGCGTCAGCATGAAGATTCCGAATTCAATATGCATGACGAAAATTGCGAAGTAAACTCGGTAGCAAACTGTGTAATGAAATATTAAAAAAAAACGCTCGAAATCCTGTAACTCTCTCAGTGCTTCTTTCAGCGACTCTTTCGAGTTCCGAAGATAAACAGGGCGCGAGAGTGAAAAAGGCTCTTCAACTTTTCTACCTGACGGAGGTTAGCGACGCTGCTCCGGTTGAAAAGAGCTTCGTTCCAGAAGCTCTCATTTAATCTTCCAAAGATACGTGTACCACATTATATCCCACACACTGTTGACAATGGCTTACCTGCAACAGAAAGAGAAGAGAGACTAGGTTAAAATCGCAATCCGATACGCAAGTCCCTTACTTAACACAGCTTACAGGCAAATATAAACCTGCACTGGCTTAATTAACAAAGTCCCTGCCCCAAAACAACTCGGGAACTCCCATCCAAGCCTTCAAAAAACCATTAGCCTCCCAGCATCCTCAGCCCTCCGGCAAACAACAACGATCGCCGCAACAATGCTCTCTTAAAGTCGCCTCATTGAATTTCGCCCTACTGCGCTGCTAGACCAGTGGCTCGTTCGAGATAATAATAATTCTCGGCCCCCGGAATCTCTCTCGCAGTCCCCCGGATTAAGCGTAAACTGCAACTCGCTCTCTAGCTGCAGAATAATACACACACCGAGAGCCTCGACGCTGCAATTAGCAAGTGGAAACGAGGAGGACGACGGCGTCGTGTCCGTGTGACAAGGAGGGCCGCGAAAGTTTGCCCCGATCGTTTATCATCGGCTGCTGCTGCTGCTGCTTCTGCTTTTCCATTGCTGAGAGAGAGAGAAGAGCTTTCACGAAGCGCCAGGCGATACACTTTTATGCACCGGATATATAGAGCTAACTTGATTTCAACTTGGCTCGTTAGGAGAGGACTCATCTTCCGAGAAGTTTATCGTGCGGATTTCTCCGCGCGCGGAGCGAGAGCTGGATGAGAAGCTTGAGAGATTATTGCGTGTGTGCATTACGGATAATTTATATACGCCGCCTTATCTGCCGGATGGCCGAAGAATATTAAGCGATCGGCTTGTTCTGGCCTAACACGTACATTTTTCGCTTAATGAAACAATCCCAGTCCAAAGAAGCCAACGGTGTCTAATTCGATCCATCTTCTCTTTCTCGCTCGACTCACCGCAGGTAATAAGCAAAAAACTCGCGGGCAAAAGACAAAACCAACGCCCGCAGCCGCCGCCGCGTGCACAAGCGAGCTTCATCAGCATATACGTATATGCGTCGCAGCACCGCGCGAAAAGCCATCCGCCGCATCATACATAAATAACATTAAGAACCGCGCGCCCGACGCGTAGCTCGAGTCCTCTACGCGTTATAATTTTGTTTGTGTCGTCGTAGTCGCGACCGCCAACACACCCACACACACACAGGTACAGCTATACACACGTATAATAATAAAACGTAGGATTCGCGTCGCCCGGGGGAATTTCAAATTTCCGTCAGCTCTCGTAGTCAGCTCAGCTGCATTATCCCATCGGCCCCATTTCCCCCCATTGTCGAATGGGAAAAAAGTGCGGAAAATCCGGCACCGCCGCCGCCGCCGGAGTCTAATTTGCCGACTGTCGAATTGGATGGGTAATTTTCTTCCCTTTGTTTTTTTTTTTATCTCGCGCTTCATTAATTACGGAACGGACGCGAAGCGAACGTCGACGACTCGAGGATGTATGAATTTTTGAATAATTTCGGTTATATACTTATAAAGTTATGCTATCAGCATAATATACCGTATACGCAGAGGTGGGATTTAAAACTTCCGGGACGAAAGTGGGTAGTTGGGCTTAAGAAGCTCGTCGAAAACGAGGCGGAAAAAGGAGGCTATGCAGTTGGCTCGATTGACGAGCTCCACTTTTCTCTTATTGTTATGTCCCTCCACTGCAAGCTCGTCTCTTTTGTTCGAATTACTCGCGCGCGCGCGTACATAGTCATCGCGACGTCGCATACTAATGGTGCAGCTGGCAGAGGGAGGAAAAGAGATCGTCGCTTTGTTTCAGCGCCAGATTGGTATACTACGCCGACTCACTGCCTGTCTCATCTGATCCATAGCGAGACGAGTTTTTATCGACGTATGATTTGTCCTGCAGCTTTTTCGGCGCGAAAAAGCACTGATTTCATTAAAGCACAGAGAGTGGCTTTCATTACAGCAGGGCGTCAACAAAAACTCATCTATTTTACCGGAGCCGTGTAAAAAAGAGTCCAATCAAGAAGCTCCATTGACCGAAAGAAAACTACGCTTCGAAATCCAATTGCACTTTTCCAAAATAGAAGAGAAAAAGCAGCCGCCGCAGCCCTTGTCAAATCCATAAGGTCCAATATTCGTATCCCGCGACCATCGAACTCATGCTGATAGAGAGAAGAAAATAAGCAAGAGAAGCATAAAAAGTTGTCAGGCTCTCGAGTGTACACGCTAGACCAGTCTTTACAAAGCGCATCGACTATCGCTTATTATCGTCGCTTCAATTAGGAGTCGAATAAAGTCGGAAATAATTAGCCTCTCGTGCCGGGGTATGATTAAATCTCGCGCGCGCGCGCGGATACGAATCCGTTCCGTCGAGTCGTGTGTTTTGTTATAGCAAGCGATGCGCTCTCGGCGCTAATTATAATCCGATATAGTGGCTGACGGACGCTATGCGCATGTTCCTGTGTATTCGTGATGTTCGCTGCGGCGGATGTTTAAATTTGCAAAAGCGCGTTAAAAATGCAACGGTTATTTAGACTTTTGTTATAGATCTTGCTTGGTGTAATTGATTGTAAACGACCTGAAATCCGAGAGATAAAAGCGTGGACAGTTTTGCAAACTATTCCGGCCTCCATATATAGAGTCGCACGTGTATTAAAGCCAATCGCTTTATGAATATAGATCACGCGGTAGCTCAGGGACGGGAGTATAGTAGGTCCGATGCATCGCTTGGGTACAATTCAATCACCGGTCGACCCGCCCCGCTACTATGTATATATACGTATATACATATATCTAGGTCCTATGCTCTAAGGGTCAACAAGCGCTCGAACGAAATAATCCGCAGCGGGGAACGACGCGCTGAACTAATCGAAGAGCTGGGCCCTCTCTCTCGATTGTTTAATCGAGCTCGATGGAATTGCCTGCGGAGACGCGTGAATTAGGCTTCGAGAAGTATAAGGGCGATGAAACGTATTTGCATCTTTCTCTTGAATAAGCGTAAGTCCGAGCTAATGAGCAGTGCTAAGCTGAGCTTCGTTATAAATTGGTAATCGGCTCACGGGCTCCTCAAAGCCAGAGCTCGCGATTACGCGCTGCTGTACACTCTATATAGTATATACTACGTGCATTATCATACACATAAGGCTCTCGGTCAAGGGGCTTTCCGACGGCAACGCCTTATCCGCTGCAGCGTTAAAGACGAGAGATTTCACCTTTTCGACCAGTTCGCCCCCTACAGCTGATGAGCTGGTCGAGGTAAACGGATCGCGTTTGCTTTGTCGCGCGGCGGCTCTGTGTACATCTCGATGCATACGCGGTTGATTCAGCTGGGGGTCAGGTTTGCAGAGAGAGAGAGAGAGAGAGCGCGACGCGTTATGCGGCCGCTAAGCCGAGCATTATGATGATTATGGAAATACGCGTCGTCGGTGCGGTTAATTGTAAATATGTGGCGGTCAGTGTAACGAGGAGTTGTCGAGTTCTCTGCAGTCGATTAGCTCTTGACTGCGAATTTTCGATTTTGAAAAGATTTATTTTTAGACCTCAGACTCTGATTCGCCTTCATGCGTGTATATATACAGAAGAGAGACGAAAGGTCCGTAGGATATACAGTAGCTCGCGCAGAGCACAAAGCTAATTCAATCGTGCGCGTCCGATTATTTTGTTATAAAACATTTATCCCCTCAATCGTCGAGATACTATGCATAGCGAGAGTTTCGAGAGATGAAAAGCCGCGTCTCTCTCTCTCTCTCTCTATTATGTATACAGCACGCTATTTTCCCGGCCGAAGGACAATGCGCCGTGAATTCAGCCAACTGTGTGTGTGTGTGTGTGCTATGTACGTGGAACAGTGACCTGCGTCTGATGCGATTGATCAATCATAGAGAACACTCCGTGTAACGACGATGGGCGAACAATAACAATAATAACGCGCTGCATTAGCCTGATTGAATTAGCCGGGTAATGTGGTAATTATAATATAATCGATGAGCCATATAGAGCAGCAGTTGAGTTGTGTGTGTGTGTGTAAGTATAGCGCGCCAAATATCGATGGATTCATATTTATTTATTGCGCCATTATCGCGCATTATGCATTCAATATCATTCATCGAAAATCTTCGGCCGTCGTCGCTCTACTGCTCGGGCTCTTGCGCCTGTGTGTCCTCTCCGTTATATGGCTCGTCGCGTAAGCTATACGGCAGTAGCGTGAATTATTTATGAGGTCGTTTGAAAAAATAAGTATAATGTGCCGCGCCGAGATCCGAGTTGCGCGTATTATAATGGCCCGTACGTGAGAGAGTCGCTTAGTGTGTATGCGTGTGCAAATGCTTATATGCTTGTTGTCGATGCGTTTTTTAATTCAGTTCAGTTAAAGCCTCTCTCTCTCTTATACTAGTTTCAAAAGATCGACTCTATATAACAGAGAGTGCGGCGTTGGCGTCAGAAATTAATTCCCCCATTGATGACTCTTCGAAAGATCGAGTTCGCCACTCGCGTATATAACTCGCTTCGACGTTGAATAGGGAAGAACTCTTACCGCCTCTCTATACAGAGCATTCATCCGCGCGCGCGAGCGCGCAAGGGCTACGCGGCTATTGCTGATCCTCTCGCGGATTTTCCCGCCTTAGCTACTACTCCTATTCATTTATTTCCTTTCTCACTCTCTCTCTCTCTCTCTCCTACTCTGTTTCTCTTCCATTTCATTTTCCCTTATCTCCGAGCGCGCGTGCCTCATTGTATTTGCTCGGCCGGTCCTCTCTCTACACTCGCTACTCTATTCTCGATCACGCGAGATGTGTGTGTATGTGTGTGTGTGGGTATAGGGTCCTTTGCTTCCTCTCTCAGTGCTCCGAGGCTTTGTTCGCCGCCGACTGCGCCGCGTATTTTCGGGGATACGAGAGCCAGCTCTCTCTCTCCCTCTCTGTACAGTCTTGGGGTAAACATCGTTGCGAGAGAGGATGATCGAGGTGCTTTGATTTTCTTCTCTGCAGGAGGCTTTCCTGGCGTAATTCATCGGAGAAAAGAGACAGAAAGCGAGCTTGATTCGAGAAAGTTAAAATTTCCTTGATTCCCGCGCGCGCGACTTTCTCGACAGTATCGGCTCTGCTTCGATCGATTCACGACCTTCTCTCACACTCTTTCTCGCGCGTGTCAACAGCAACGCCAAACACATCCGCGTCGAGACGAAGTAAGGCGAAAGAGAGAGAGAGAGAGAGAGAGAGAGAGAGAGAGGGATAGAGAGTCGTTCGATCGATCGGAAAAGGATTGGAAAATCGAGGTGTGTACATTACCGTTAAAAATGACTTATCGACTCCGATTTTCGGTTTAACAACTGTGTGGAGAAGAGGGATTTACCTTTGGATAGTTAGTTAAACGCTGACGGTAAAAAGAGAGCTTTAAAGCTCTCTTTTTAATCCGGAAAGTTGGAATTTCGGCGGCGAGCACTCAAATCACCGCGCGCGCTAGAGCTCTTTCATCACCGGGAGGGTTTTATCCATTTCGTTTCGGATCCGCTGCGCGGTTTCGACGATTTATCAGATTTCGAATTATTATTGCCAGACGCGCTTACACCAAGTCATTATCTTTACGGCATATCGCGAGTTGATTGACAGCTGCGAGTTACTGGCCATTTGTCGAGCTTGTTATAACGTAAATGCGCTTTTACGAGATGAACAGCGACTGATTCCTCTCCTCGTTGCAGTTGGTTTGCGGCTGTACTACACGGAATAAAAAAGTTTAATAGCTATCCGCGAGGTCGTTTATTAACGTTCGGCTGTTTTTGCAACAAGACAATGAAATGGTAAAACTGCGTTATTTGTTATTCAACCTGTACCGTGGGTCCGTGATGTAAACAGGAAAAAGATTGCGACAACCTTCTGAATGAACATAGATATATAGAGGCGAGTTATCTTCGGTTAACTTTTGCAGCGACCCAATAAATTAAACGATTATTTCGAATCTGATTTCTGGGAATGAACGAGTGTTCAAGCACGCGCCGTAAATTCGTTTTTGAGTCGCAGCTATGTGTGCGGATGCAATTTAAATTTAAATTGACGCTCCGAATAGATTCACTTAGCGCAAATCGATATCGCGAATTACGCTGATACTCGTCGCGTGTCCCCGAATAAATCCGTCGAACATCCGTCTTTCATCGCGTGCAACATTTAACTCGTTCTCGCGAGAGATAGAGAAGGAAAGCCGATAACATCAGCGCGTTCATTGTCTCTCCCATCGGCGAAGTCGATTTCAAGAGATAAAAAGCCCCGAACGATTAGCGCATCGACCGCGTAATAATCATCGAGTGTAACCCACTGTTCCGATTCCACATCAACAAGAGCGTCATCTCGACCCTCGTACACACACACTAACAATAGCCACAATCACCCAAACAAAACGCGCGTAACCCAGAAAACAATCACGACGCGGCCGTAAAAAGAACCTCGGCGCTCTGAGCAACAGAATCAACAAAAGTCGTCCACGCAAAGCGAGAGAGGGCGGCGAAAAAAAAAAGAAAATTCACTGTCCGCTAATCTCGCGCGAACTAATTACATTACAATCGCGCGCAGCGCAAAAAAGCTCACGACGAAACTAATCGAGGCGTCAACTAGGACAAAGCTCTTTCTCTCTCTCATGTATATGTATACACAATCCCCGTGTACACACAGAGCGCGAACGCATTGTTGTGTGCAGAGCTTAGCTTGCGTTTAATTTCCGGACTGCAGGCGCGCGCGGGGGAAACGAGAGAGAGAGAGAGAGAGACTGTATAGCTGTGCTGCCGCGGGAGAAATAAACAAACGGTTGAGTTTTATGTGAGGTGGAAAAAATTAAAGCACCGATGCCGAGCTTTTCTCGAGATGTGCGTTTTTTGCGAACGTTGGGTTATTTTACTGATTTTTAAATGTAGAGACGCTGATACAGGAAACGTAAATTAATTTGTTCGTTGTATGCTCTTATCTTCGAATGGTTAATAATAGTCTGGACTTGGAATATTAATGCCGGATATAAAATACTCCGTCTATAATTATACGATTCAAAATAACAAGTTTTCGCGCATATGTAATCATCTATAGAGTTGCAACACGCGGATACTCCCGCTAAAGCTTGCACAAATTACACGCGAATTAAAATACACTAAAATTGAAACGCACTAATCATTATACGTAAATGTACCTATCTATCCTATTCACTACGAAACATTCAATTTCTCGCAATGAAAACAATAACGCTTTTTTTCGTACGACGACAAGTGTACACACACACATACACATGGACGGACCATCATCCGATTAGGAAATTCCGCAATTACGTCGGAATGCGATTCACCGCGAGTATGTGCGCCGAAGCGTGTACGTTATGGTCATCGCGAAAACAAAAGCTCTTCCTATTGCACCTGCAGCGCGAGCAACTTTTTCTCTTTTTTAATAATCAAACGAATTGTTTCGCGCTGTCAGCAGAAAAGTGATTATACCACGTGTATGCGTCGGCGCATTCTTCACGTTGATTATGTGTGGCACGATTCGACGTAATCGAATGCGTTATAACGTTTTAAAATAAAATATTTCTCCGAACTGCGCATCAATTTCGAAGGAAATCGACAGTAGCTTATAAACAATTTTTCAAGATTTTTACTCTGGAACTTTCGAGAATATCGTAGAACGTCGTATTCAGCGTGTAATTATGCAGCGGCGCGTGATAAACACGGTATATACCGTTGGAACAAATGGCGCGAAGAGTATTATTATTGTTATGCGTCGCCGCATTTGAAATTCCAGCCGCCAAAGAGGCGTCATTTTCACTACTTTCTTTACCAGCGCAAAAAGGTCTTCCTTCAAAAAATTTGCATCTCAAAACGCTTCGTTAACGTTCCGTTTTTCTGAGAAAAAAACACACATCTCCAGCCATCGATTATACCACTCGAAAGCCCGAAAACAACGAACGAGCGAAGCACCGCGTAAAAACAACGCTCCTGCGCGCGTGACTCTATGGAAACAAACAGCCCACGCGCGTATACAGGTGCTCTCTCGAACGGGAGGAGCAGCCGGAAGTCGAGAGTATCGTGTGCGCACGTCGAGCGAGAAGGAACGCGTTGAACTCGGTTGTCTGCGTGCGTTACCTTTTATCTCTTCGATTTTTTCGTCGATTTCTCCGCATCGTGCTGTTCCCCGTGTAAACAAGGGTAATTCGTTTGGAACACGTTATTTTGGTTCGTTTAAGATAATCCTCGAGTTAGATGCAAAAGAAATGATGAAACTCGGAAGGTAATTGCCAGAAGAGCCGCTATCAATAATACATGCGCTTCGAGGAAGTTCGAAAAGGATGAACAGATAAAAACTAAATACGTAAACGCATTTTACAATTCAAAGCCTGCGCACATGTCATAACAATCGGTAGATTGCAGGCAAGAGAGAAACAATATATCTCGCGCATTATATGTCCGGCACGTATGGTGCTATGCGTCATCGCGCACTTAGGAACGATGATTCATAAATAATTTCGTTTTTGCGCTCCGAGTCCTTTCTACTGCAATCTCTCGATATACGCGTTTAATTGTACATAATAAGTTTGGCTAACACAGAAAAAAAAAAAACAGCAAAGTATATAATGATAATGTGTACTCGACACACTTGAAGCTGCTGGCACACACGAGTTTGCTCAATACGAGGAAAAGATAGGCATTTCGGTGTAAGGCCAACTCGTCCGCCGAATGGATAATTCAAATGGCACACAATCGAAGTGGGTCTTTCATTTTTACTACTGCTGCGCGCCGTGTGTGTCCGCGTAAGCGATGTTAAGCGGAGCCTGTGCAAATTTACAATCCGATGAAACCGATGTACACGTGTGTGTATACGGACACAGTGGAGCAGCGGTGGTTTGCAAAAACGAGAGCTGCAAACGTTCCGCGAGCAATTGTAATTCCGAGCTACCGGAGCGTGTGTGTGTGTGTGTGTGTGTGTGTGTGTGTGCGGGGCGAGTTATTTTCCGGAAAATCGGTCGGAAGTGGCCCTTCAGTATCTTCGCCGGTGCGGCAAACAACAAAAATCGAGAACTCGTTAGTCCGGTTTTGCCAAGAGAGCCGCGCGGCTCTTTTTTAATAGCCGAAGGACCCTGGAGTGTGTTTTTTTTGTTGTTGTTGTTGCTGTTTCGCTTCGAGACTTCTGGCGCATTTATTCCACGGGACGCAGTAGATATAACTGTATATTGTGTATTCTAGTCGAGTATGACTTTTCCAGATGTTTCCTCGTACTTCTCTCGTCTTTATGTTTTTTTGCTTAATTATCGCGCTTTTGCAATTATGCGAGAACCGGCTCTTGCCGGCGCGAAGCGAGGCAATAAAAATTTCAATTACCTCGGTCTTCTGAACTTGAAAAATTTACAATTTATTACCCAAACTTGTTAACTCTTAACGAGACGTTTTGCATCACGCGGGCGGAGAGTAAAAAAGTTTTAAAGTAATTAAAAAAAAGCTGCTCGATAACGATTATCCGATAAAACCGACCGAACCCGGAAGCTCCATAACATCGCTTGTCGAAAATCGAGACGAAAAAATTTCACCGTGAAAAGAACAAACCATCTATAGAAACAAAGGGCCCTTACCTGGGAAACCGTGCGCAAGCGCGAGGAAGCACACCAGCAGAACGACACCGTACACACTCTTCATGATCACAGCTCTTCTCTTCTCTGGAACGAACAACGAACGCAACAACAATAATCCCAAGGAAACGAAAAAATCAAAACTCGCTGTATATATCGAGCTCTACAGGCTCTGGTATGTTATAGTGTATGCGCAAACGCTCCGGCAAAAGTCTCGGCGCGGACTGATGATCCGACAATCGCGCTGCCGGCTACAAAAGCGGCAACGGCGAAGGTCAGCCGGGCCCCGGGAAAACACGCCTCTGTCCGTCTCTCTCTCGCTCACTAGTAAAAGCCTGTGCTCGCTTTATCCCTTCCTTCGAGCGTATACCGCCTGAGCGAAGAAGAGGAGGAGGAGGAGAGATGGAATATGAGTTGACGTGTCGCTCGTTTGTCAGACGACGGTTTTACGTCTCCTCTGTTTATCTTCTTACGGTGCTTCTCTCTCTCTCTCTCTCTCTCTCTCGGCTGCGGGTTTGCCTTTGCGCTTAGCGCCCCTATGTAAGCCGACTTTTTTTTTTTCCAGAAGCTTCTCCTTCGTTGTTTATTGCTGTAGAGGCGATGCTGTAATTTTGTGTACCTATATAATATTGGTTACCGGGGAGGAGGTCCTCTTCCGGGGAAAAAGATGGAGGAAGCCGCAAACAAATTGATCATCCCGTGTGAAGCGCTGCGGCGGCAATTAGTATTCACAGGTGGAACGCGAGGCTATTTTTAAAAGCGAGATTTATAAGCCTAGTGCATTTTTAAAATAGCAATCTGCAGAGTAATGGACTATGAGCTGCGCGAGTTTTTTATAAGTCTGAACAGAGCTGGCCTTTCACTACTGAATTCGCGCTTTTCGCTAGGGTGTTTTAATCACGGCTGAGTGTATTCATGCTTCCTGAAAATTCGAAAATTCGGCGTGTTTACACCGAAACGGAAAAATTGCCCCGAACGATATTCGTAGAAAATACCGAGTTTATCAGAGTGTATACACGAAAATACGTTTCGTCACGAATTCCGCGAACAAATTCATTTCGGATATTCCAAATTCATATCTCGCATATGCAAGATTGACTCGTCGCGACCGGAGCAATCTGTATCCGAGTGTGCGTATCGACTCTCTGCGGTCAAGACTCTTCTAGAATATCACATGCGCTTCAGTCGGCGCTAATCGTAATTTCAAGCTATATAGTCGAGAAAAAAACCGACTCCCAGCCTTATCGATGCGCAGTATCATTGTATCTATATTCGTGTATTCCAAGATGCAAATATCATCAGCTATACGACGAAAACAAACATCGTCGTGAAGCTTCTTCCCTATAATATTAAAATTATATTACCCAATTAATTTTTCAAGTGATTTTTATATCAAACAACCGAGCCATCAGTTCTCCTCTCGTTATAAGCTCTCATTATGCGCGCAGCGCCGTGCAATCGGAGTAGCTATGCGAGGCGCTGTCGCGATCGTCTTCCTCTGCGAGTTCTCGTTTCTTCCATACCGACGACGAGCCATTGTGTTATATATTCATCGCTCGCCCGGAATAAAAAACGAGCTCTTAGCGATAAATGCGCCGTGACGCCTTTATTAATAGATAAACTATACGCTAGTTCGAATGTGTACGTGCTCTTAACGTTCCGCTCGATGCGGGTATTCGTGTGCGATCATGCGTGAGGAGAAAAATTGTCTCATATCGTCGATTCGCTGAATAATACGCGGAATTGCCCTAAGCTTGTTTTCAGCGATTATCATCCGTTTCTTTCTTTTGTTCTAGATAAGAGTATACGTCGTACGTTTAAGCGCTGTATAGTCGAAAAAAATGTTTATTGAAATAGATGAGTTTTAAGTGAGACCATCAGACAAAGGCGTTACATTTTATTCCCGAATGAAGGAAAAATTGGGACAGCCCGGCTGCGGCGTGTATACGTAGACGCTTCGCGGTCCAGCTTTTGTTTTCCACTGGAAATTCGTCAAACGTTATCTAGATTCGGCTGGACGTTTCGCGTTCTGTCTCTCATCTGTATACGGCGAGCTATGCGAAATTTATTTCTCTCGAGCGAAATGAAATACGTCGTTTTGCGAAGGCAGACTCGAAGTAATTGGATTTTTTCGTTGTCGCTGTTGTTGTTATTGAGAAACTAAACTTTTATGCACGTCCTCGAAGTGGCTAAGCAAAGCCACGAATCATCAAAATAGTTCATTCGGCAGATCGATACAGCGCAGCTCGTACACGTCTCGCATATATATACATCGAACTAAAGCAAACATTTGCCGAGCCTCGAGCAATAGCTTATGTTCTATGATTCAACAAATCCGCAGCGCGCTTATACTCGTAGCCTAGAAAATTCAAGATTTCCTCTACATTCGCACCTCATGCGTCGTACATCTCTATACGTAAAACAACAGCACTTGTTCGAGAGCGAATCTGTCGTCGCGAAAAGGCGAAATTGCGTCGAAAAAAGCAACAATATCGACGGAATACGTCGAACTTCCGAAAAAAAAAGCTGCCAAAGCGTTGCCGATATCACTCTCGGCTCCATAGCTCGAGAGTTCTTGGGCATGTAAAAGCCCCTCTAGAGTCGAGTCCGTTGCGCTCAATAGTGGCGCGGTATCGCGAAACACGCAAATACCATCGATGTCCGCGTCGTTCGAGCCAGAATTTCGATCACGTACGTCGTCGTCGTTTCTCTCTCTCTCTCTCTCTCTCTCTCTCTCTCTCTCTCTCTCGACTTGGTACATATTGATCTTGTCGTTTTGCGAGCGCGATATTGAATTTGCCGCGGTAAAACAGCGCGCGAATGAAAAAAAGCGGGTGGAAGATTTTATTAGATTTTAAGCTGTAGTGACTTAGAGAGAAGGTATGTGTGTGGACTTATTTTTTATTTTTTAAGCGCTGCCCTCTGGGAAATTTAACGATGAATCGATGTTTGAGGATCTTTTATTTTGGAGATATATGCGATGGATATTTTGACGGATTTATTAATTCAGTACACGATTCTTTGGCGATATTCGCTGGAATTGTAATTTAATTGTTTAATACACTTGACTGGCACGTTGATCGGCGAGTTTGCGTTTATTCGAATATTAAATTCGTTCCAGTTATCCTCACTGATGCAGTTTATTCAGTAAGACCGCAAAGCAAACATAATCGTAACGAAGCGTTAAAAAAAGCAACAATAATACCATTGTGTGGTGTCAAGAAGGTCGACGCTAATTATTAGCATAAATTTTGAATTGCGCGCCTCTATGCACTCGTTAACAACTTCCTCCTTTCAATCAGACTGTCAGTAAGAAGGTCTATACTCTAATTTCTATGGATTGAGGACAAATTTTCCAACGGGCTACATAAGTGCATATCTATACACCAAAGGCCGTTCCTCCGGCAAAAAGTTTCTATCGTCGTTTTTAAACCGGTAAGAACCGCAATATAACGCGAGTCGAGACAAGGCGTAAAGTGCGTTAGTCATCGTCTTTGGAGCGGAAATATGAATGTGCATAACGCACATAGAGCGAGATAGAGACTCTCGGAGACTCGGTACAGACTCCTCTTTCAATCCTGTACAATTCGAGCTTTTGAATTGAAACGTACCCAAGCGAAATGCGTAGGTTTCGGAGTCGTTTTCAAGGATGTTTCGTCGGATGGAAAAACAATGCAACAAAAGCATACTCTGCGACAATCTCCCTCTTTATTCGTAGAATTTACTCGAAAAGAAATTGTTCTTACATTATCTCCTAGTAAGGTGATCACAACTGAAATTGCGCAATGATTTTTCCTTCTTTTCTGCGGCGTTTATATTATATGACATCTGTTTTTGTCAGGTATTTATTATCCAATGATACATCGCCGCTATTACGCGATAAGTGCGATACAGTGTTACGTCTCTATTAGTTCGTATAAGCGATGATAGGGTACAGTCTTGGAATTGAATAAATGACGCGTATGTATATGCATAGAGTCTAGTTAGATTCCATTGGCGAGGGAATTACTGCGTTGTTCTTCGTCGCAATGAATCTTTATGAACACAACGTAGGAGCTACTTCCCAGTTGATTCGAAGCTTGCAGGTAGTAGAACCTTTCGAAATCCGACTGTCTGAGCTCGTCTATGCTCAGTTTGACCAGCCAGTGACCTTTTCCCTGGAATGACATTTATTCGTGAAAAGAGTACGGAATAAAAGGTGTAAATAGCAAAAGTGCATCGCTTTACCAGATCTTCAGTCGACTGGATGCGAAAACGATTCGATTTATCGTAATCCTTGTCCTTCATGTATTTATCAGGATTCGCTGACCACTTGAACGTCGGCCGAGGATTGGCGTAAACATCCACGTTAATCACAGCGTTTTCTCCGATTTTATAATCGCATCGTTCGACGTCTGCCTGCGCTTGAGGCTGCGGTGGGACTTTTGAGTTTCGATAAAATCAGATATAGATATAACATTTTCATCGTTCACGACTCCTAATTGCTACACGTGAGTCTACTCACAATAAACTTCAATTTCACGCAACGCTTCGTGATGTTCGGGTTTGCCATTGTTATCGGACGCTATACATCGTAATCTCTTTCCGTTGTCACTTACAGCGAGAACACGAGATGCTTTTCGATTGTTTGGATCGTCGGATTTCAGCAGCTCCAGAGGCTCGTCATCTGTTTACAAAGAAGAATTAGAACTGCCTCGTCGTGTCAGATGTTAATTGCTGCGTGTCTTTTTGATTCGTTAATAAATAAAATCGAGTTAACTCATCCATTATACCCAAGTAAATTGAAATTTCGTGCGTCGAATCCACGTCTACGATCTTACACTCGGCTTCCAAGAGTTGTCCAGCTTGGTAAACCTTGTCCCCGTGCTTTTCTGCGTTCGTCGTCAAAGTGACTTCTTTGTGCTGTAATAATAAAATATATACATATATTCAGAGAGAAATAACGCAAAATTTAATAAGATTTCAAAATTAATCACCTTCTTACATCGGTACACGTCAGGCTTCACTAATATGTCTCGTTTTTCACGTCCGACGGCTGGAACATAATAACGATGTTAATTATTGTAACGAAGGAAGAATGTAATTACCGGGTCGGAATTTTTAACAGTAATTACTTACCTGGCGTGGAGGCAACGTACGCCGTTAACAGCACTGTCGAGAGTAAAACGACGCTGCTCGAACACCGATGGGTAAACATTTTTATTATACAATAATAACGAGCTTCACAGCAAGAGCTTCGGATACGACTAATAATCTGTGCTTGACGCTGCGAACTATATGCGATACAACGAAGAGGTCACATATGCGCTTCCTTATGTGTATCGCACGACGAGATAAATCGCCGTTGAGGAAACAGGTCGACAGACGTTCTATCTTATAGTATTCGTATTTTTGCCTAATTATCTGCTAGTGCACGTGTACAATGTTCGAATTTTCCATCCAACAATTATTAAAAATCAATCGAAGTGCTAACAATTTAACATCCAGCGCAAGACCTAATAAACCCCCTCAATAAACCGTCTATCTGTTCCGCGACGATATTACGCCTGAGAAGCATACAGCAACTGAAATGACCCATCAACCCCCTTTATCGCCTCCCTTTCCACCCTCGAAAGCTTCTCCGTCTATCCACACGCGGAGAGATCTCCATTCCACATCGAGAGAGGGAGAAATCAGCGCCTAACTACTGGAACTTCGCCTCTCGTAAGGAAATTGAGACTTATGAGTGACTTTGTGGCAAGAGCCGACGTATGTGTGGATTGAGTTTCCGATTCTGTACGGCTTCGCAGCTATCTCTCTCTCTTGCTCTCGAGAAAGAGAGACGACGTTAACGGTGAAGTTGCACCGTTAAGAAGTGAGGTCGTTCCGAGGCTCGGCGTTATTGTCAATAAAGGAAAGGAGAGACTAAACTTGGCGTCGGCTTCTTCTTCTTCTTCTTCTTTTCTTCAGCTTCTCTCTCGTGTGTCTCGTCGAAATGAGCTTACGAGTGCAGCGAGGGGGGCTCTCTAAAAACTTGCCTGTTTCCGCCTCGGTTTTAGGAGCTCGAGGTGTTTACTGTTGCGGTTATGCTATATTTTCTTTACTTTTTTTTTATGCCACCGCCGGCGCGGGATCGTTCTAAGGGCTCTTTTGTATGATTGCGAGCGGCTTAATGGCATGGCGTTCGCTTCTTTTTTTTTGTTCTTTTTTAAAAATATGTTATTCAACTTATAATTATTATATTGTATATTATGCATCTTTCGACGGTCGTATCGAGGAAGCGCTTGCCTACACGAACGTTTTAAGGTGAGCATGGAAACTATATATATATTCATGCTGGCGAATATAGTGAAATAAACCGAAGACCCGTGAATACTTGAGATTTTTATATTGGCGATAGAGGAGCTTTTATAGCTTATGGGCTAGACTTCCGTGTATTTTTATAACTTTGCGCTTGCACGAGCTGTAGCGTAACAGAGTGTTATAAAAATCTTCCGTTTAAGAATGCTTGCATCTGCTCGGCCGTTAAGCAACTATATTTAATTCATTGATTTTTTATGGCTTGAAAATTCTTAAATAAGTTTACGATCGGGACAACGTAACTCGTGATATTGAATCTGATAAAATCGCATTTGTTTTTTTCTGAAATGAACGATCGATTAAAGCTCAGTCACCTACTCCGTCTCTTCGCTCACTCTCGGAAAGTTCACCTGCACTCGATCGAAATCACAATTCACGGGGCGAACCCGAGTGTCTCGCTAATTAATTAATACAATTTTCCGTCTTAATTGCCCGCGATCTAATAATCGTCAAGGCTAATAATTGCAATATAAACTTTAAAGGAAACTCTCCTTGCGGCAGCATCTCGTCCTCATTTATATATTAGCCCCGAGTTCCACCGTTAGCGTCTCCTCAGTGCAGCGGCAGCAGTGTCTCGTTGGCATGGAATTTAAATAAGCCAAGCTTGCGCGCAAGCTTCGCGCGAGACTATATACGAAAAAGCCGGCAAGCGGGAACCACCCCCCACGGAGAAGCTTTCGGCTATACGTACACACCGACACACACACACACACACACGTGTGCATAGTTGGCAAAGGTTGCAGAAGAGCCGGAGAAGCAAGTTTCGGGCACGGTCGCTTTCTGCCTAACGACGCGTGAACGAAAGCTACGCGCGCCGTGGCGATTCTTAGGGGGCTGCGCTCGTTGTTTCGTAATTAGAGCGACGTTTGAAGATTTTATGGAAGGCCGGCGGCGCGATGCTTCGTTTTTGACGTGATTTTTTTCCCTCGAAGCTCAAGCCTCGTTAGCCGCTAACGGATGGATATCCGCGGCGCGCTCGGCGCGTGAAATTCGATAAGAGCTTTTTTCGAGCTTGACTCGCGCAGTTCGATGACCCCCTAGTCTCTTTCTCTCTCACGGCTAATTACTCGGTATAAAAAGCCCGAAAACTTTGAAAGCCACTTCCTTGGCACTATGCGTCCATTTCCAATCTGCGAATTACAAACATTAATCAGGGAGCTTGAAAGCTTCGCCGGTACAATAGCCTGTCTCTCCGAGCGCCACTCGACCACCACCGCCGCCGCCGCCAAAAAACGAGGAAGGAGAATGAATATTTGGCAGCATTTCGTCCCAGACTTTACTTTCTCTCTTGCGCTCTTTCCATCGAGAGATATGCAGAGAGGAGACGAGAAGAATGAAAGATTCAGACACGGCTGCACAAACCAGCTGCATTTTTCAGCGAGTAGCGCGCGCCCAGTCACCGGCCGTATGGACTCAAATGCCTTTGCCGACGCGAGAGACGGTCATCGCGTTAAGCTGAATAAAATTGGCTTCTACAGGCCGGTCACTGATGGACCCCCCCCCCCCCCCTAGCGTAATTGCCTCGAGCGAGTGTATTATACGCTGAAGCTTCTCGAACGTTGTCGCGAGCTTTTTGATGGCAGGGTTTCGTCGTTTTTCGGGCGTGTTTGGCGTACGCGTGACGATGTTTCTTTCACGGTGCAAAATGTTTGATGATACGCTTGAGCACGATTATGTCTAACAGGTACGCTAACCTGATGACATGCAACAATTGGCTCTAACTTCGCATCGTGCGCTGGTATAACCGGGTAAATACTAGGAACACAACAGCACAAGTCGTACAAAGCTTTATCAGCTTTTCGTGACAGTGCGCTTACGAAACCGCACGAGGCGCGCGTGAGTCATTCAACTTTCAATAAGTAATTTTTAGTTACGTTTGAAAACGTATAAAAAGAGCTTCCGGAACGATCATCGGCAATTTTACAACGGTCGCTGTACATTTATTCGATGATTCGCTATAATTTTTGGGTTCGATTGTTTTTCGTTATACGATTGTCTCGTGTTCGCCGAAGTCATTTCCAGCAATTTCGCGTGATTCACACGCTTCTCCTTTATTTTGCGAGACGTGGAAACGATCAACCTGCGCGTAATTACGTCTCTGTATACAGCCGCAAAGCAGCGATGTTTAAGCAAGTGAAAAACGCGTGATTCATCGCGATAGGCGTAATTATATTTGGCTCGAGTTTCAAACATTACTCATGAGATACATTATCCTATACTGTATAGATATAGTTAATAAGCGATTCTGTCGAAATTTTGTGCAATATTCTTGACACGATATAATTTCATGATTTCCATCCAGACTGAAATCTAAAAAAGCAAGAGAGCCGCCGGCGATCATTTGTATAATGTATGCGACTTTTCATACACATATTTTGGCAAATTTACATGCGAAACCTGCCCTACATAATATTTTCATCGCATAAACATATGTGCGCGAACGTCACTTTAAATCGAAATATTTACATTATTATACGCGCGTGCGAATTTCACCCCAAATTTACGTAAAATGGCGTTTGTAATTTCGTCGTTTTGAAAATTGATGCAATCATTGGCCACGATGGAATACAAACTTCGGTGTTATATATATTTAAAGCGACGGATATTACAATTCAAAGCTGTTTAATCGCGAATAATGAAAATCGTTATCGGGATTTTAGACTATCGAGGAAAACTCGACAAAAGCGCAGCGATACAAAGGTGTAACTTGATAAAGTCGGGAAAAAAGCTGCTTTCATACAAAGACGCAGTTACATTTTTAAAAAATTTTTGAGAAACGTAGAAGCTTTTCCCGGAATAACTTCTCCGATGTGAATAGTAGAGTCGTATTCGTCGGTGTCATCCATCATGACGGTTAAATAACGACTTTTCAAAAGTTCCGCGATTCTCAAAAGGAGAAAGAAATGGAAAGAGTTTATATATAGAGAAACGGATAAAATAAAGCATACAGCGAAGAAAAAAAGAAGGAGAAGGAAGAGAAGCGATAAATAAAATAGGGAGAATCAGCGACAGAAGAAAAACGGGAGAAGAAGAGACGCGGCTCGGAAAAAGTGGTTAGTATAATATCCCCGCAGCAGTCACTCTCGTATGCATAGAATTTTTCAATAAGGATAAATACACTCGCCTGTGTAGTGTGCCGACGACATCAAACTTTGTTTTATGCTTAAGCGAAGCTCATCCCCTCGCCGATACACAGCCGAGTTTTATTAGCTTTATTCTTTCGCTCCTTTCTTTTCATAATTAAAGTTTCGCCTCGCAGATTGCGTTTCAAATCGTCGTTCTATCGAACGTCGCGCTATCGCTTAAAATTCGAATCTCGTCGTAGTCGCGCGCCGGTAAATTTCTGTATAAAGTCAAACACGCGCGGGAATATTATAACGTGTGTCGCATTGATCGGGATGTGTTTATTTTGTGCGACGCAACGTTGTTATTTATAAACGTATTTTCTCTAGACGAGTATAAAACAATTTTGCCAGGGAGAAACGCAATATTTGCAAGCCACAAATACAACATTGTATTACGAAGCTTCGCTGCAGTTTCGTAGCTATATGCAGAATCTAAACATTCGCTCTAATCTTGCGCCTAATTGCAATTAATCAAATAGTCGCGGAAGCAACAAAGAACAGCTCGACGACTCCAGCCGACTTGTCGATTTAATCGTCGACGACGCGTCCGCTTTAATACTTACTAGAGCTAGAGCGAGAGAGAAGAGTAAGCTCGGCGCGAAATCCCGGCACTCCCGTATTACTTACTCGATTCGATCCGACTACTATACTATTTTCTCTTCGCGCGCGTTCTAGATTTTCCGGTTTTTCCCGTGCAAACAGCATCGCTTAAGCCCCTCGTCGTTTATTCTTTCCCTCGTCGTTTTATTATTTTCCTTTTTTTTTTTTTTCGAGTTCGCTCGTTCGGTTGGTACAGCACACCGGTTCCGCCATTATCGGATATCGACACCTCTTGCAGGATCGACTTATAGGCACGTGAGCTTAATGACGCCACTGTGTATTAGAATCGGAAGTGTCTTTTACGGAAATCGATGGGAGCTGCCGACTGTAAAGGAATATCCGCTGAGCAGTTGCTAAAGACTTTTTTATTGACGCTCTATGCGCGAGAGTCTGATAAAATTATATCGCGAGGTCTACAAGCTCTTTCTCACTGCGGCTTTGTTTCTAATATAGAGCGAAGGTTACGGAATCGCTTCTTTTTTTTCATTGCATGTATGGGTATATACACATGCGGGTGATGTTCTTTTTTTGTGCTCTTGGTGTGCGGGTTTATTTTTATTGACCTGACAAGGTTTATTAAAAGTCCTTAGGCAGAGAGATTTCATTGTAAACAGCTTTCATAAAACGTGCATCAGTGAATGGCATACCTATGATTCCTTGAGGCGTTTCAATCGTTTGAACGACAATTTGATTTTTTGCGCAACTAAAAGTAAATTCAAATAAAGTATAGACTTTGGTAGTTGTAGCATGAACGGTCAAGCAACAGATCCAGCAAGACAATTTTGACACAGGCACAGATATCTCTACGTTTCCCGCGCAGATTCTGATTAGGGGAGTACATTTCTTATGGAAAAAGTGTCCACGCGCCACATACAGTGAAATAAAGCTGTATCGTTTAACTCAGTGCTAAAAATTTTAAAACCATCCTAACGCACAGATCGAAAACAATAAAGCCGCAAATAACGCCGCCAGAACGTTCAAAGTCAAATTAAGCCGTCTCGTCTGGTCTCTGGTCCGATAAGCAAACTTGCCTGTCCCCGCAGCTGTGTCACGTGCGCAAAAAATAGTCGGCGCAGACGATGTCGGTGTTTACCCCCTGTCGCGATAGGATATGAGCGAACCCGCAGCCGAGTGACGAGGACGATACGTATACTTCATTCGGAGTCCTAAACCAACTGCGACGAGCTGTTTGAACGATTACCAACAGCCGCCGCCGGAGTGTGTGTCTGTAGGTGCGGGGCTGCAGTCGGCGGGTGATTAGGCGGGAAATTTGAGTTTCGAGGAGCTTGATAATTAGGCAGGTTTGTCTGAGCTTTATACGCTGGTTGAAGCGAGTAATTAAGACGACGACTTCAGATTTTTAAATTTTACTAGATCCAAAATCTTGACCTTCAGAAAATCCTTCAACGTAACGTCTCAATCGAGGCACCCAACTACTCTACAAGTACAAACGAACGATACGCGAGGAAGATCAAATTTGAAATTTTCCATACATGGTCGCAATCAATTCTTTATAGGGGGATAAATTATTTATTCGTATAGTCGGGAAGTTTTATTGGAACGCATGGAGTTGAAAATACAAGATATGTTTTTCAAGCAAATGCAAATTCGTTTAAAAATATTAATAACATCGCATTGTCGAAAATTATACCAGACTGTTGCATCTGTTGTTTGAGAATTGTTTGCATTCCTAAAAATAAAGCAGGATATTATAGCAGAACTTATACTCTCGTAAATAACACACGAATAATAACCGACCAACGAACGCAAATCTAAATATTAATACATTTTTGGAAACAAGGTCGAACGTTAAATCCATCCAGAATTCCTGTAATCAAATCCTCGCGGAAAAATACGACGTCATCCGCGTTAGATCAAAACTCTTCATTACCGCAAACCATCAATGCTATCGAATCTCAATCGTATCAGCGCTACATCCCGATCGATGATACCGATTTTTCTGAAAATACGCTGGAAAAAAGAGAACGCGAGCCTCCGCATCGAATCTCGTTTCACCGTATAGAAGCATCGCTGGCAGGAAATCCTGTGTGTAATTTCGCATAAACAGCATCAGCGCAATCTTTCGCGCGCCTAATCGTTAGAGTCGTAAGTATACACGTGAGCGCGATCCTCGTATATATACAACATCGCGGAGAGCATCTTCCGCCGTACAATGAAGTCCTGATGGCGCTTCGTATATCTCGAGGGCAATAAATGATAATTTCTCGAGGCTGCGTTGTATTCTTACATTTTCCTGGTGAAACGAGCGTATGTTGTGCGGCGAGAGGTTCATTCGTCATTTTTATCTACCCGACGGTGTATCCGGAGTATGTGGCGTATGTACGTTAACAGTTGAGAGATAACCCTCCGAGGCACGCGGGTAATTGAATGCAAATTGTGTGCGAGTAACGAGGGATGAGGTTATGTTTTTTTTATTTGTGGAGCGGAGAGTTTGCGAGAAGAATTTTTTTAGATGGTCGTTAAGATGCGGCTGAGATGAGAGATCGGTGAGGTGTGGTTTTGTGAAGAAGTGGCTGCCGATGTAAGTATACTAGTAAGCGTAATGAATCGGCCGTGGATGTGGAGGTAATTTTAAGCAGTTTTTGAAAAACGAAGCAGTTCTGGACTGGTCTCTACAGCACTTAAAATTCACCAAGAAGTCACTCGCTTGTCGAGCGGAGATATAGGTGGAGCATCGGCACTTTTCTATTTCCCTCATCGCTATCTGCGTGAACGCTCCATATAAAGCGGTGTAACATTCATGCCAAAACTGTCTTGTTAGTGATCTGCTTGTGCCGCTTATAAAATAACTGCCTAACGCTCGCTGCTGCAAAGATCGAACTTACGGTTGTTGATCGGTATTATCGTGTAAACTACCCTATATTTACTTCCTTATATGCGTTTAAAGTTACACGTGATATATCACCACGTTACCCATCGCAAATTGTCACCCTCTATATCAAATGAAAAAAAAAAAAAATTTCCCCAGTAGCAAATGCATTTTTAAATTTAATGTTTCAATACACACCTCTATACTCCATACACACACACACACACACACACACACAGCACACTCCACACATTATACGCCGTTCGTGCGGCACTCGAATAAACATTAGCGAATTTGCGCGTAGCTGCGCGAGAGAGCTCACTCTGAATTGATTACCTCGAGCGGCGGCAGCGCGTTAATCGCCGATAAGAGCATCGTACTTATAATAATAGTTATTTGCCCCACAGCCAGCTAGGTGTATACACGTATATAGTATAGGCCGTGTGTTCTCTCGTTTCCCGTAATTTTTATGGGCTTCCGCGTGTTGCTTTGATGACTCATTCAGCTCGCCCGTTGATCTCATTATTTTTAAAGCGGCACCTGCGCGCCTCTGGATTTTTGCCGGAACGACTTTGCGCGCGTGGGTGGCTCTATGGATATGGGGATCAAGGGTAGTAGGTGGGAGATTGCGATCGGATGTTTGCTTTGGGACGAAGACGTACTTACCGTGGCTCTTTATTGTGGAATGATATTTTTGATGGGGTCGTTTTTTTACGCGAAGCGTTGCTTTTAACCGTTCGATCATAAATCCCATTATCTCTTTATAACGGCGCAGCGAGTCACGCGGAATGACAAATCTATCGGAAGAATCGTGAGAGCCGGTATACATGCATCGGAATTCAATTTATTGTATTTCTTCTCGGCGCTATTTTCCCCGGACGATAAAAACGGCTCGCACATTCGAATGACGCATGCGAGAGAGCTGCATCCGCGGCAAAAAGTTTTCAGCGTCGAATTTTTCAAGAGCTCCTTTCTGCTCTCGGGTCTTGGAGAGAGGAGAGAAGAGGAGAGTAGAGGAAGAAGAAAAAAAATGTAATTTTTCCTGATTCATGGACACGTTTTCTGCAGGTAACTGCGCTGGAAAGAGGAGTAAGTTATCGCTGAAACTTGTATAAGCGGGATAATGGATAAGATCGCAAAAACGACAGTCTATATACTTATTATGTGACGTAAATCTTGATTTCTCGCCGGAAAATTGTTTTTTTTTCTCTCTAGCTTCTTCGCTACACTTACGTAACTCCGCGTAGTTCTGTGCCGGTGTTAAAGCCTAGCGAATGCTCCGTTGTAAATTTTCGAATTATTCGCACTTCGGAATCGCGATTAATCCATTGTGTGCACAGCGTAGCAATAAACATTTGACTTTTAGCGCAGTATCGTATCTTCCAGACAGCTTGGAGTTTATCCTAGTATTCTTTATACTGCACAATATATTGATCCCATACCGTGTACCCATAAGACCCCAACAACGATACATGGTCGATCCTAATTACATTCCTTTCTTGCCAGCGAATACCTCAATATCAAGCCTCTCCCTAAAAAGAGGAATCCTCAAGAATTTCCATATAAAAGCCCCAACTTCCTTCAGAACCACACGACTCGCTCACTCCCTCTCGGCGACTGCAGACACCGCAGCAGCGGCCGCAAGAAGCACCTGCCAGCCGCACACGTTCCAATAAATATCCATCCAGAAGAGAAAAGCCTCCGCGCGGAGCAGAAGAGCTGCGAGGGCCGCGCCACCGGACAATAAAGTTATAAGAATGCGCGAAGCGTGAGGGCAAAATGATTCAATAATACTGCGCAAAAGCCCTGTATAGTGCGGTGCACTCTGTGTGTACGCGCGGCCTCGACTTGTCGCGTGCCGCAAGCTCGTTCCTCTTATTTGTCGCCTATGGCAGAAACCGCGTCGCGCTGCAGTTTTGTCGCGCGCTCGGGCTAAATGCAGCCCTTAAAACTAGGGGCAAACTGCTGCAGAGGCTAAGGGGGAGTGGAATTTTATTCGAGGCACCGAGTGCTGCTCGGCAGCTTGTTTATGGGGTCGAGCTTGCGGTTCGTCGGGGGGAGAGAGAGAGAGAGAGAAGCTTCGAGAGCTGGATCGAAGGCTTTGGAATACTGCTGAGTTGATTTTTGGGGGTTTTGCGGTTTGGCACAGAGAATATTCTTTATTTTTGATAAAATATGTAAGAATTTGATATTACTGACATATCTGTACAAAATATACAAATTAACTTTACCAATTAATTGACTGCGTTCTTTTATACGCGCATAGCAGCGACGCAGACCAGAAGGTTGTATACAGCAGCGAAGGGGATTCCTGTCGGAGCCCCTATTGATTACACGCCAGAATACCAACAGCGCGTATAAAATAAACGTCGAAACGTACATAATAAAAAGCTCGGCGTATAATCACGCAAGCCAGAGTAATAAAAAGTTCCATACGCACGATACGCGCACCCCAAAATTCTCGAACCAAGCACAAACATAAAGCAAGCATCCGACGCATCGCACATACGATATACATATACTCGCGGACAGCTTATTAGCAGTGATTTCGCAGAATTCAGTAGCAGCAGCACTCGCGCAAGCTCTCCAAAAGCTGGCTTTCCCATTTCGAATCAAACTATACGCAAACGGGCAACATGACGCGCCTTACGTGTACACACGGTACAGCATACCATAGCGTTTGCGGCAAATCAGGCCGAGTCTTTGAGATGAGAGGGAGAGAGTATAGCTCACTCGCATCGGAGCCAGGCCAGTTCAATATTATCACGACACTTAGGCCGATCCGCTGCGTAGCGCGGCGCTTAATTCCATTTTGCAATTACGCGCCGGACCCGCTATGGGCATACCGATGACGATAGCACGAGCGCGCGTGTGTGTGTGTGGTGTCGATGACTCCAGCCGCGCGCCGAGCGCGAGTCTAGTATGCAGGCGCGCTAGTCTAACCGGCTGCCTACGTGCAGTGCGCGATATTATACTCGCGCTGGCTGCTGATGATATAGATGGCTGTATTATGGACGGAGGGGATAGATGAACGCGTTTGACGCATTAAGTGTCTGGGCAGTAAGAGGGATGGGTTTGGTACAAGGGAAGGCGATGCTTCAATTTCTAAGATAACAACTCACAAGTCAGCTTACCGTATACTAAATTTTTGGTGCAGCAGATGGACGAAGAAGACAAATTGACCACTTAACGATGATTTGCTAGCACGTGGAATTAGTCGTAGTAGAGCCGAGTTCTAATAGCAGGTGAAATAAGGCAGTTTTGGACGGGCCTATTCTCAAACGTTCAGCTCCCCGAGTTTCCGGATAGCGATAATAGGTGGCGCCTAGGCAATACCTTGTTTCCCTTGTCAGAATCGGCAAGCAGAATGTACATATAAAGGTGTGCCATCTTTGCCAAAACTGTCTAATGCTTGAGCCGCTTATGCTATAACTGACTTAACGAAGTACTATAAACTAAAATTATCTATCATTCCGTCGACATTTGTTTTTCTAATCCAGTGACGTTTAACTTTTAGTAAATTGAATAGAATTATAGCAGGGAATAACGGACAAGAATAATAACTCAAAAAGAGGTATCAACGTCGACGTCGATAATTATATACACGCATGCATACCGTAATATTTTCCACATCAGTTTCCAGCGGTGCTCGATGACAATGCAAATCAATAAAAAAAATTGTTATTCAAGCGTGCATGACAGTTTTCCCTTACCGCTCGCATTGTGCGTCGCGTGTACAACAGAACAATGATTTTTCGCATGATTGGCGCGATTGAAATTTCTCGACGCAAGATTATGTCACGCTCGAGCGTTGCCCGGTCAATCGTATAACGCGTCAAAAATTGTCTAAAAAATTCTTCTACCCGTGATGCCTTGACGGCGAGCTTTATTGTACATTTATTATTATTTTATAAAAATGGAGTAACTTGTACGCGGCTATGAATACTACGAAAAAGTCATGAGAAGGATTAATGAAAAAAAAAAAACCGGTGTTGTATATTCTTCCATTGAAAAGTGTTTTCGGAAGTTTGTTATTTTATTTCAGTTTTGATACCTACAGAATTTTGTACAGAAAATTAATCAAAAAAGCGTTTTTGCATTCGAGCTTTTGAGAAAGAGAAGGATACAAAAATCTAGAGCATATAGGTATATGGCTCACGAAATTTGGGGAATTCGTTGTTTTGCTGAAAGTGTTGGATTTTTTTGCAAGAATTTTTTGCATTCACATTTCGGCGAATGAAAACAGTACTATAAACCCGGAATGTATAAATTTTCAGTCCGTAAATATGACGAATCCATTGTTTGATTGCTGTACTTGCATTTTTAATGATAAATCCGCAAATGAAAGACTTTTAAAATTATAAGTGTAATTAGAATGTAAAGAGTGATAATGTTTCTGAATAATGAGAAATTTTCAAAGTGGGCTAATTTTAAGGCTTAAATTGCAATTATATTAATACTTCTACAAGCGCTTTCCACCCCCAGGAAAAAAAAACAAAACTGGCCAAGATAATATTCCAGTACACAGGCTCAAATATAGCCACCTCGAGCAGTGCATCTTGCCCCGCTTAAACACACATTACTCATCGAGTATTCGATATCGGAGAGAGCAATTTCCGAATCGGCGCCGGCGGCGAGGCACATACTCTTTCCCTTGGCTATATCGTATAGTACCCATGCGCATATAAGGGGTGGGTAAACATTTTTCCTGCGCACACGCGCGCGTCTTTTGCACTTGTCTAAATATTAAGAGGCTCGAGGCGGAGACCTATACCCTGATTCTTTCCGGAATCGATTGCAAGTTAGTTTATCGATTCTTTATGTGAATGTGCGTGGGTGGTGAGAGGGAGACGGGGATAATGGGAATGCTTAGGGGGTCGGCGCGATGGAAAAGTGAGATGCGCTTTGGGAGATAATGGAGATTGTTTGCGGAGCTCGCCATAGTGAGTTGCAGCTTTTTGTTGCGCCGTAATGTGAGTTATTAGCTCCGAAGGTCGGTATTAGGCTATGTGCTGTGTAATTCTGCATAGGATACATTTTTTTTTTGCTTAACTTTATAGCTAGAGATCGTTAGCTAATTTTAGCTTGAAACGAGAGCTTTTATTGAAATGCACTTCTATAAATATTTAAGGCAACGGTCATCATATGAGGCAATGGATTCCCAGAACTGTTTACCGAGTGTTTTTTCTTTATGGTTATGCAAGTCAGGCTCTAATTGTTTTACAATCGGCGAGGCCAATAAATTAGCGATACTGCGTTCCCGACAATGCCAGAGCTGATAGTCAGCCGTGCATTTGTTATAATAGCCGATACTTTGAATAACGCATCTTCGCTTCCTCCTTTCCAAGTAACTGATTGCTCGGAAATGTGAATAGTCGAATGTTACGTCAGTTTTCAGAAAAAAAATGTCGAATAAGTACATAATATATATAAAGATGCAGTTCGTTAAAACGAGTCGACGATATTGGTAAATTATTATTTTTCGCGTTTATTCTTCATTTGGCAGCGATTGATGGAAATCGAAGCGCGTCGGTGCGCAACGAATTGCAAATATATTCCAAATGATGAGTCGAGAAAGCATGTATTATGCATTCGAAGTATGTGTGTATTTTTATTCGCGGGATATTTAAATGTTTCGAGCGTGATATTGATTTCGCTTTGAACAACCGCCCGCTGCACATCGCATTTGCCTTTGGACTTCTTGATTTTCAGCTTTCACGATTCAGCAAGTTCTTTCAGCGGCTGAAAATAAGAAACGCGCGAATTCGTATTTAGCATTCGTTCTCGTTTTCTCGGGCGTGAATTTTTTACTTTTGCGCCGGATGAACGAACACAGCGCGTGGTACTTTTTTTCCAACATATTAAAAAAGATACAGAGGGAGTATCGGAATATGCAGTGTATAAAATATAAAATATTGGTGATCATCAACTCGTAATCATTATTACTGATTGATAATTCAAAATAACATTTTTCGACACTCATACAACACAAACGAATTTAAAAAAAAATAAAACCGTCAAGTTTTCATTATCACCTCATGAATAAGCCCGAGCTCTCTCGTGATTCACGTCGAGCGTACTCGATCATCTCTCTCTCTCTCTCTCTCTCTCTCTCTCCCCGACATCGGATTTGCGTATAATAAATCATAAATAATTATACCAGGCCGCGAGAGCGCACACATGCGCGAACTCGCGTAGCCTGTGTCCGGTTCATCAGTTTTTCCGTTAAACGGTTATAGCGCACGAGATATCGCATAATGCGTTGTACGCGGGGCGCTCGTATATAACGGCGATTTTAAAATTGACTTTGGCTCGTCAATTCCGCGCTGATTTAATGACCTTGTTCGGCTAATCACCGAGCGGGCTTGGCTTTATGTCGCCGGTAATTTGGTGCAGGTTTTTTTCCCCTTAGCGACTACTACTGCGGAACATTATGAGGATATATACGTTGAGTTTTGTGTACGAATTGCGAAGGTATTCTAAAGCGATCAGTACGGAGGATAATGGCAAGTTAGCGGGATTCTAGCTTGATGCGTCGGGTTCATCCGAGCTGCAAGTATTTGGTTTGTTTAAAATTCAGAATATTAAATCACGGTGATGAAATAATTCCGCAATTATTGATATTACAGCTGGAACCACGTTCTAAATACTGCACATTCCATTGCTTTTAATCATCTACGGTCTGTTATCATATTTTCAACAAATTATTACACTTGCAGAGATGCGACCAATTAACGTAATTAAATAGAAGTACTCTGCAGCAGACTCGTCTAACGATTAAATGTAAATAATCAAGCTAATTTCAACGACAGTCTGGAGCAAAATATAATTTCATCTAGCGGCAGCGGCGGCTAACGCAGTTAATTTAAAATGTGCGCTATGGAGCGGATTAATTCTGCAAATTTCTCATTATATCATCGCCCCGACACTTGTCACCTCTCTGATGCTCTGGCCTCATAATCAAAAACATTGAATTACTCCTCGCCTACGCTCGCGCACACGTCAATCTCAATTTATTCCGCATACGTAATACGCAACGTATTTTTCTCCTGACACGTTGTATTTTTATCGAACCATACGTCGATATGTATAAAAAAATAGTCGTATACTCGTTTTGCAAATAACGAGCTTACTTCGATGGACGTTACGATCGAGCCATGAAAAATTCGGCTGACGAGCTTTACGGCGGTCAACGAGGCATGTCATTTGTCGATCAAAAAGAGGAGAAAAAAATCTGTCCCACGCACGTGCGGGGTGATTCATTTTCCGTTGTGTAATTGGAATCGATCCGCGAGAGAGAAGTTTAAATGAATTTGCTCGGCGTGTGCGAGGAGTAGGATTTTTATTGAATTTTTTCGTCGTCCTCGTCGTCGCGATTCGCCAAAGCAAAAATCGATTAACTTGTTGATAATGCGCCTTTTATTCCATTAATTTTCCGGCGACAAGAGGGAAAGAGGGATGCACTTTATTAACGCCGATGCTGATGCTATTTGTTCGGCGAAAATGAAAACGTCCTTTTTTGGATCGTGCTCTATATAGTACAGTTCGAAGTTTCGCTCTTCTTTTGTAGCCGCACAAAATCGTCGAACATGCGATGCCACTGAATTTCGATTAAATATAACTATTCAGTTCATTGAATTATTCCCCAGCCAGACGTACCAATCCGCTTTACATCCGCGCAAAAAAATACCACATCGCACAATAATTTCCATCAACTTCATTCGCAAACAATTGCTCTTCGAAAAAAAACTCTCTCTTCCTCGCGATACCAAACAACCTGATCAAATCCACGGCAACGCTCCAGCGAATCCTCTTACAGGCCGTCGCATGCACACACTGCGAGCATTACAGTATCCATCTCCGCGGCTGCATATCGACAGGCGCAAATTAATTCCTTTGTCGGTCGCGCGCTCTGCGCCGAGCATTAGCCAGCCACTCGAAAAAAAAAAAAAAAAAAAAAAAAAAAAGAAATAGATTACACCTCCATCGGTAACAACGGCAGCGGAAATTTATCGATCAATCATCTCTCGCTGTCCGAAAATCGTCACCGTGGCTGACAATACCGTCCAAAAGGCTGCACGCGCGCAGCTAGGCCGAAGAGGGAAGGAAAAAAAGTCCACGAAATCTGGGCTACCGAGCTTCGAACTATCGCGAACGATGTTAAGGTCAGTAAGTGCCGGTGAAAGTGGAGCAGAGTCGTTGCATGTACGTCTGTGTGTATATAGGCGCAGCAGAAAAGAATAGGAAGAAGAAGCGAGTAGCAGCTAGGAGACGGAAGGACGATATATAGAGACTCGTCCCGACCATTGAGCGTATCGTATATGACTTGTATATGCGAGCGATACAGTATAGCTGACTTCTCACCCAGTGACCCCATGGTGTCAGTCGCGGTACCAGGCACGGTTTATGGATTGGCTGGAACGCCTCGGGGGTGGGTTAGCTCCGTTGCTATAGAGAAGCCTTAGTCACGAGTCAAGCTGCCGATTTTCGGGCAGCAGCGGCGGCAGTACGGCTGCTGCTCCCGCACTCTGTGTCGCTATACACCTGCCATACCGTCGTCGTCGGGGCTTTGCTCGACGTGAACGATGGTCAGCTGATGATTATAACGTGCCTCGAAAGCTCGCGGACTCGTATGCCGAGATTGGCGCATGCGCTCCGGGAAGGACGATGCGGATGTGCTGTGCGAACAAGGTGTATTATAACGGATTGCGCTGCTGTTGACCTCGTGTCTGTGATACATTGTACAGTGTGCGCTGGCTTCTGTGCTGTTTTAATGGTGTTATATCATCGACGGTTTATCGCTGCGGTGTGTCTGTGCGCACTGATGGTTGGTCGAGTATACAGGTTCGATCGTTCGCGTCGCGCGAATTGTAACGCTCCGCGGAATTCCGGTGAATTTGATCGCGCTGATGCATAGATTATAGCGAAGGTCTCGGGTTGCCGCATCGAATCCGAGATTGGCACTTTAACCCTTTCGAAGAACGACGTCAATAGTAGCTGATCAGCTTTTCGGCAAACGCTGATCGATGTTAAATCGTTAATTATTACAAATACAGGGAATAACAGCTTATGAATCCGTACACGTCGAAACTCGTTACATAATGCAAAAGCGAGTTACTCGAGTAGCATGGCTATCATCGATTGCGCGGAGCGATTAATTTTCGAAAATCGCGAATCGATATCGGGCCGAGTGCACTGTTTGGAGTTAGATGTTTAGCATTTAACGACGTATTAACATTACATGCTCGTATTTACGCATTAGCTGCTCGAATATGCACCTCACGCCGAAGAGAGAGAGAGAGAGAGAAGACATGATCGGCTTCCCATATTTTATTAATCTCTTCGGATATGCGTATCACGATTATTGAAATTTTGAATAACGCGCTGCACACCCGAACTCGCGAAATTACTGCGTAGATCAAACGTGTATACGAACCAATCGTCAGTCCAACGTATAACATCCCGCAGAGAGAGAGAGAGAGAGAGTGAACGAGTCTCCATAAAGTTCCAGGGCAGGCAGTAGAAGAAACGAAATAATAAAATAAATAAATCGGCGCCAGGTGTATCGAGAGGCCGGCGCTGATGTCTGAATGGGTGGGGCATGCTCCTGTCAGGGTCGAGACAGCCAGGTCAATGCTGGCTCGATCCTCGATCGCGTGATCAGCCAGGCGAGCGACGAGGACCAATGTCTGCTCTACCGGCTGGCCAACTACAAGAAGGGCGGCGAGCTGATCGAGGCCTACAACCAGGGCGGCCAAGCCGAGGTCGAGCGTCTGATCCGCGAGCAGTTCGGCATCCTCATGTACGCCGACGGCAAGGGTCAGACGATCAACCGGGCGGAGTACCTCCGCTGGAAGTTCCGGGACCTGGACCAGGTCATCCTGCCGATCGAGGCGTCCCTCTCGCGCTTCGATCCCTTGGCCCAGTGGGCGGATCACGAGGCCTGCTGGCAGATGCAGTACCGCGGCTCGCTGGGAGAGACGCTGCTCCACGTGCTCATTATCTGCGACACCCGCACCCACACCCGGATCGCGAGGACGCTGCTCAAGTGCTTCCCCAGACTGGCCATAGACGTGGTCGAGGGGGAGGAGTACCTCGGCGCGAGCGCGCTGCACCTGGCCATAGCCTACGCCAACAACGAGCTGGTCCAGGATCTCGTCGAGGCTGGGGCCATAGTGTCGCAGCGGGCCATAGGAAGCTTCTTCCTGCCGAGGGACCAGCAGAGGCCTCGACCGGCTAAGAACACCGACTACGAGGGACTGGCCTATCTCGGCGAGTACCCGCTCGCCTGGGCGGCCTGCTGCGCCAACGAGAGCGTCTACAACCTGCTCCTCGACTCGGGAGCCCACCCCGACGAGCAGGACACCTTCGGCAACAGCATCCTCCACATGGTCGTCGTCTGCGACAAGCTGGTCAGATTTTTACCTCTATACTGCACTTCATACGCGCATAGCTTCACCTACATTCGCGCTGTACACTCGCCCCGCCAAAAGAAAGCTCTTGGCCCAAAAATTGAAGATCCCCCCAAAGAGAGAGGAAGGAAGTAAAAAAATCTCTCTCTATATCTCGAGCGGCTTATTAACGCAGGAAATTCCGCAAGCTCGAATCGAAAATTCGTCGACTTTTTTTTTTACGAGCTCGCTCCTCTCTGTTTCCTCCCCGTCGGCGGCGCGCATCCTTATTTGCTCAACTCGTGTGCGGCCTTCTACCTAAATGGGACGACACGAGTGGAAAAGTTTCGCCCGTGCACTTTCGATATGCGCGCGCAAGCCCTCGACGACGTGTACGTGCCTGCGGACTCGAGCACGCTCGACGCGCGACGAATATCGCTTTCCTTTTTCTTACGCGAAGGTGTGTATATATACCTACACCGCGTTTGGAGGCAGAGAAATATAGCGGGAATTTTTCGGAGATTGATTACACCGCATCGAGCGGTGCTGATCAAAAAGCTGTTCGCGGATGAATTCGCCGTTGAATGAAGAAAAAAAGAAAAAGAATAGGTAGGTCCCTTACGATATAAAATATTCCCCTTACAAAGCGGCGCAGGGCTACGTACGCTCGGCTGGTCCTCACTCGGCGGTATCCCCCCGAAAGCGAGGTCTGCCTCTCCTCCGCGGAAAACTCAATTCAGGCAAATCGAAGCCCGAGAGAGAGAGAGAGAGATAGAGAGAGAGAGAGAGAGAGAGAGAGAGAGAGAGAGAGAGAGGGAGAGAGGAGGCATAAAGCCGCGCAGCAGTCGCTCGATAAAAATTGCAGATGCCGTCGTCCGATAAAATCCTTCTCCCGGCAACTGCTGACGCTGACTCGGCGCGTACGGTTCTCCGTCGCCGGGCATTTTTAATTCGACATAGCTTCTCCCTCTCTCTCTCTGTCTCTTCGCACACACAGACACGTACATCGAGTGGAAATAAATCTCGAGATTTAAAAGTCTGATTCGCGGCGTAAAATAAACAGCTCGTCTCGAGAGATAGCTGCAGAGCTTGCGAATCTCGAGCCAAAAGGTGTGTGAGCGAGGGACGGCTCGTATGAAAATGGCATTATTGCGCGAGACAGACGGAGGGATGGGGGAAACAAGAATGGGTAATGCCGGCGGTGCTTCAGACTGTCGTCGTCGTGCTTCTGATTTTTCAACCGATGGGGTGTAGCTGTTGTTGTATACGCAGTTCGATCGGGGGTCTGATTTCAGGAACTAACGACGACGTGTAGAGTGTCTTGGTTGTATATCACCGCGCGGGACGATTGTGTATTGGAAAATGAGAACGCTCGCGCTCGGCTCTTGACAGTGTCCTTGGCGCTCTCTCGAGGAAAATCGATGAACTTGGATAACGCGTCGATCGAGGACGGTACTTACTCCTCCATTCTCTCGAGCTCTCGCTTGCATAATTCTGAAACGCGAGGTAACGCGCGTCTTAATTAGTAGTTACACATCCCGTGTCGTGTTACGAGTCGATGTTATCGGGATCGCCTACAATCCAGGCTTTGGATGATCGATCGCGATCGCGTCTGGGATCGATTGGCTTGCATCAGATCGAGCTGCTTTTTTTATATACGAGTTATATATATATCAGGGATTGAGAGAGCGAGTATTGAGAGTAGTGTAAGTGACTGACTCCTTTAATGCGAGTAAAACGTTTCACTCTTTAACGGTAGATCAAGAAGGAAGAAAAGAAGTCCGAGAAACAAAAGCAGGACCAGCCAGGGTCGAAAGAGGCGAATGACGACTCGGATGACGAGAACGGAGATGATTATAAGCGTTCTCGAATGACAGTATGTGTCAATATCATCAGAATCTAATTACATCTGTGTTTTCTACATTTGCGCTCTTCCTATTGTGTGTCTATATTGATTGTATCGTATGTTTGTATTCTAGATTATCTTCAATTTCCGTGTATTTTTACGTTTGCTTTCTAATCTTTCCGAATCTCTACGGTATTTAGTTTTGCAGTGGAAATATTGGTTAACAAGCAACAGCAGTTTGTCAACAACAACTGTGACTCTCTCTCTCTCTCTCTCTCTCTCTCTATCTCAAGCCTTCCACAACTCTCAAACGCTTGCTTTCTCCCAAGTTCTGGTTCAAATCGGAACTGCTCTTCTGATCACACGCTACGCCTGTATACATGATGGTAAAAAATAGTCTAACGAGTGCGCGTGTTTGCACCCTATAGATTATTTTCAGTCTCGTATGTCACTATTACCAGAGTCTTCTATAATAATACATCTGTGTCTGTGTGATTATCTATATAGTTTACATTCTAAAATACCAATACTAGAATAGTCCAACCATTGTATCTTTCTATACACTGATCCAACGACAAAAGAAAACAACGACAACAACCACAATAATAAAAGAATTAATAACGTTCACAGGACATGTTCGGCTACGCTCTGCGTCACCCGAAGCTACCAGCGAGCAACGGCATAGCCAACGCTGCCGGCCTGACTCCGCTGACACTCGCCTGCCAGCTGGGACGTGCCGAAGTCTTCCGCGAGATGCTCGAGCTCTCCGCCCGGGAGTTCTGGCGATACAGTAATATCACCTGCTCGGCGTATCCGCTCAACGCACTCGACACGCTGCTGCCCGACGGAAGGACGAGTACGTATACCTACCCTCTACAGTCTACACAGTCTACACACACCAGCTATCTCCGCTATACTGCATCCGAGCAGAGACTGCCGCCTAATTCAATTAAGCTCTCGAGCCTCGCTTCCTCCTCCTCCTCCTCCTCCTCCTCCTCCGCCTCGTCGTCGTCGCGAAGTTTGCGCCTCGCGAGCGTGACCGAGCTGCTGTCGGGGAGATGAGTGTACTACTGCGCTGGACGCGAGAGCAAGCGAGACTATACGTAGTGCGTACGCGTGTGCGCGATTGGCCCGAGCTTGCGAGAGAGGAACTTTGGGCTGGTGCTCGGGGTTTGTTAAGGCGAAATGTGTCGCAGCTGGTAAATGTAGCTTGATACGCTCGCGCTGGCATAATCATACGATATTTATTCGGCCGCGCGATAATGACGATTACCTTTGCACACGGGAGCGATCGAGCACATTTCGAGGAAAAAGTTTGGCTACTGGCCTCGATTTATCGAGGCCGAGGGATAGATATGTATCGCGTGCATTATCCGTCTTTATTACAGCGCGAAAAAAGAGGGGGCGAGCTGTAATGCGCGCATGGGAATAATTGATCCGAAAAGTTTTTTTCTAACGCGTTCCGATGCGACGTCCCGTGAAAAGCGCTAGCAGCTCTCTCTTTCTCTTCTATCCCGTATACAGCTCGTGTATCCATATCGATTGACCCACTTTCTGCATAGCTGTAATCCGTTTTTCGAAATTCGCGCTTCTATTGGAATGGATCATTGGATGCTGGAAAAGGATGCGCTTATACGTGGAGGTAAAAACGATGGATTCGCGCTGAACAGCTTTTCGCCTGAAGATTATTTTGGCTCCTGAATTATTCGTCAGGATTGAAAATCGAATTTCGTTGAAGTACGACTGGAACGGCATTATACATTCGAGGACATTCGTTACTCGTGTAATTTTAATTAATCGAGTTTCGCCGCGAAAATTGACTTGGGAATAATTTTCTACTCCAATAAAGAGTCTGTTGTTGGTCGTTCGTTTTCAAAATCGAATTCAAAAACCCTTGAGTTGATTTCGACTCGCGCATACTTATGTTTTGGACTGGCACTTTTTCCACCGCTCAAACACTCCGTGTCTCCGACCAGCGACGATAGGAGGCGCCTAGGCGCTCACACATTTCCACTATCAATATTTGCGAGTCAAGTGCATATGTAGCGGATCGTCGCGTATGCCAACACTGCCTTTTTTCTAGGCCTGATGATTGAGCTGTTCATGCTATTTTGTTCAAATTACTCCTAAAGTCTCTAGTAGAATTTAAATACGTAGTCTGATTCACGCCGAATCCTAGTGAGGAACGAAACTGCGCGGCAATTTACGTCCGGAATTTACGGCGTTTAACGCTGCGCCTCTCTCTCTCTCTCTCCAGTCGCAATGTTTTATTTATCGAAAAAAGTCCAAGGGAGAGAGAGGGAGAAAGGGAGTCTGGCGGAACGACGCCCGTAATTACGGGACATTTAACGAAGTTTCGGAATTAGCCTTGTCTCCGCTCGCGAGCGAGCGCGCAGCTTCCGCGTTTGGCTTTAGTTCCGAAATCCATTATCCCTCTCGTCTCGTCTCATTGCGTGTGTCACTAAGGTGGAGGGACGAAGCTGCTACAGCAGCCAGCTACCGCTCTACGGATAAAGGGATAAAGGAAGATTGAATAAGATAGATAGATAGGCAAATCGCGCCGCCGCCGCCGCCGCCGCCAGAAGTTGCGGGAGAGGAGATCATAAAAGTATTATGAGAAAGGGATGAAGGGGACTTTAAGTTACCCGCGTCGTTGGGAATTAGGATGTCGAGCCGTTGCGTACGACGAGGGGGGAAGGAAAGACGGATGGAGATGTAAATGCCGCCCGCGCGCGCGTGGGAGGCAACTTTCGCAATTACGCGCGATCGGCCATGAAAATTATTCTCCTATAACGTAATACAAGCTCATACCTACTTATACACTGTAGTCTCGTCGAATTGGTTCCCTCGCGCTGGCGAAAGAAACGCTTAGCCCCCGATGAATGGCCGCGACAAAGAGACAAAAAGACACGGGGCGGGCGGCGTAAAGTAGTCGTCGGATGAAAAATAGCGAGAGAGAGAGAGAGAGAGAATAATGGCTCTTGCCAGGCATAATGAATACGTGAGAGAGCGAGAAAAAAAGGAGAGGGAACCGGATTAAGAAAATTATAACGAGTATCTCGGTCCCTTTACATCTGTGTAAACGATGGCGAAGAGCAGCAAAAAGAAATAGTAAGGGAAAGCTCGAGTCCGACGGTCGGTACGGATAATTACAAAAGCACCTGATGAAAGGGAGAGCATTACAGCGCGCCGTGGAGAGGAGAAATAAATATAAAAGAGAGGCCAGCTGCTGCGTCGTTGAAAATGAAATCGAAGTCGATCGCGCAACGATTTTAATCAAGGCCGAGATTGTTATCGTAAGAACTGTGGGAAATCGATTTTGCGAGGTGAAATTTTTTAAATAATAACTCGTCTACTGAAACAAAGACCTGTTGAGAACGAGCAAACGATCTTAAAATTCCAAGACGGACAAGCTAATTATGAAAATGAGATATTAAGTTAAAACGTGCGTTTTCCTCTTCATTCAATCTTCAATACGATGCTCGCTTCGCCGCTCGGCGCGGGCCGCTGAAGATGGCAGTTTCGAAATTAAAATTTCCCTCCAATTTTTTGCTCGCGCGCGCGCGCGCGACGACGGGGTAATTATTCACGCGACGCGTCCGGGAACTTAATTGGAAAACTGCGCTCTCTCACGGCCCGCGTGCGCGCACGTTTTTATGTTTCAAGTTTCGCGCGCGCTTTGAGCGCTACTTAGCCTCCGGTCAATAAATTCCACTTTAGCCGGACGGCGCGTCGAGTTTATTAGGCGAGAGTCTCGAGTTTTCGCGAATTGTTACGCGTTTTCGCGACTCGGATTCGGCTGAAATTCTCTTTTGAAAATGTTTGCGCTGTACCACGCTGCTGATGGTCTGAAAATAGAATTAAAAAAAAAAGCTCGCGCGGGCGCATACCTGCAGTTATATAATTAAATTTCCAGCAGCAGCGACGACGTTCGTTTAGGAAAATTCAAAACAGCGCGAGGGGAAAAAAGCTCTTTAAAAATGCAGCTCGCTCGCTGAGCGAAACTTTCCCATCTCGAGAGCATCGGGCGAAAGTTATAACCGTCAAAACATACGCTACGCGACGCACAGATAGTCGCTCGCGAGCTTTGAAACAAAACTTCCATCGCGCGCAAAAAAGCTCGTCGCTGATCCTCCTCGGCGAAGAATGCTTTTTCCATCATTAGCCCTCCCTCTCACAGAGTTCAGAGGGAGAACGTCCAAAATTCCGACCAAACAAACAAACAAACGAGAGAGAGAGAGAGAGAGAGAGAGGAAAAGCTCGAACTGGCGCGCAATGCAAATTCGGTGTTGTGAAAACTCTGGGAAAATGCTAATCGCGCGCGAATTCCGCTAACGAGCTGCCGATCGGAAAAAAAAAACAACAACGTCAACGAAAAATTTCACTTCCATCAGCCGCGGGGACGCTAATTAATACGAGCAGCCGATCGAGGATTAACCAGCTTAATCAACACTCGCGCGAGGATCTTCTCTTCCCCCGACGTGAGGAGACGAATCGCGAATCGTTAAGAGCCTGATGGAAGCGTGGAATTATTCGAATAAATAGTTCTTTGCGCGAGTGTCTGGAAATTTCGAAGCTAAAGCTGCTATACCGGCTCGTCAACCGCGCGACATTAATTACCGGCGTCTGCGGTCGGACAGACAGAGAGAGAGAGAGAGAGAGAGAGAGAGAGAGAGAGAGAGAATTTCCAAAGGCATTAGCGCGCGACTAATCGAAAAACGAGAGCGGCTTGATGAAATCCACTAAACAAGCCATCAAAATTAAGGGCGACGAGTGCTATCTCGCTCGAGTTTTCCAAACGACGCGACGCGGGCGCACCGGCAAAACGCCCCCCTCGCGCGGTTATTACGGCTCGGGAGACTCGTTGCGGCGAAACTGGAAGAGAAAGCGTGAGAAAGAGAGAGAGAGAGAGAGAGAGAGAGAGAGAGAAGGGGTAATAACCGCCAAGGGGGCAATAACCGTAATAGCCGCTCAAATGGATGACGTCTTCACGATTTTCGCGAACTTTTGCAGATTGGAACTCGGCCCTGTTCATCATCCTCAACGGTACGAAGGAGGAGCACCTGGACATGCTGGACGGCGGCATCATACAGCGGCTGCTGGAGGAGAAGTGGAAGACCTTCGCTCGGGTAAGATGGATTATATTTATAAATGTGTATAATACACGAGTGCACTCGGGTGACGAGTCGGCAAAGTGCCGAGTGTCTTCTGGGCTGAAAATGAAGGAAAAAAACTCGCGCGCACAAAAGCCAGCAAAGCTGACAATGGAATATCGCGTTTCTTTTGTTGACGAAAGCTGCAGTTCTTGAAGCGGCTCGTCATCCTCGTCTTTCACCTGGTGTCGCTGTCGCTGGCCGTTTACTTTCGGCCCGCGGACACTGACGCCGAGTTGGCCCAGTGGCCCGAGGAGATCACCGACGTCGTCCGAGTCATCGCCGAGTGCGTCACCGTCCTCGGCGTCTTGGGTTACATTCTATTCCAGCTCGGAGGGGAGATCGTCAACATCGGCTTCTTCTCCTTTTTCAAACAGCTGGTACGTATTTCGCTCTTTTGTGCGAAAGCTTTGTTTCTTTTATTTTTTAAGAAGAAATGCGCTGGTATAAGTAGTAGCGTCCGGGTTCCGTCGGACACTCGATTCCAGTTCTCTTTATTTTTGTAGAACATCGGTACACACATATATATATATATATATATAACGACAATGCTTATGGAGAAAGGAGTAAAATTTCGAATGAAATTACCATTTTTCGGTAATTAAACGTCCGCAATTTCAATGCAGCCCTAGCTACCGTAATATACACATTACCGCTGCTGCAAGCCCTGAGAGCGAAAATTCACTTTCCAGAGCCACGAACCTGCCAAGTTCATATTTCTCATCAGCAACCTCCTGATTCTGGCCTGCATCCCGTGCAGACTGTCCGGCGACCGACACACCGAGGACGCCATTCTCGTGGTCGCTGTTCCGGGCTCCTGGTTTCTCCTCATGTTTTTCGCCGGGTACGTATAACACATCTCCCCGAAACTCTACGACTCGTATAATATTGTTCAACGCGAACGCCGATATATAGCTCTCTCGTATATGCGGGTATAGAGGGACCTAACAATGGAGAACAGCGCCGGCGATTTTACGCATGACGAAGCACGAATCGAGAGTCAGCAAAGAGCTCTCAATAATAATAACGGAGAATTCAATCCCATAGAAATTTATCGTCCGTGAGCGAGTAGGAGAAAAAAGTCCTCGAAAGCTCGTCGTCGCGCGCACAAAGTAATCCAAAAAGGAGTCCTTTCTGCTTAAGGAACTCGCGGAACGCTGCGCGAGGAGAGGAGAGGCTATCCCTGAAAGACGGTCATCCGCAATCGCGGACTTATATATAACGTCGAGCGCGCAACTCGAATCCGGATTTCCGCGCCGCGAGGAAATCCTCCCCCGCATACCTTTGTGCGCGAGCGAGCGAACTTTTCGGTTTCTGGCTATATAGTATATAGTCGCAGAGCTTCGGGAGTCACTGCGGCGTGTCAAAGCCGATATACGCGACTCGAATTTGCGAAGATCGTTCCAATGCTTCTCCCTCACTTTTTTTTCCATTTCATCGTATATTTTGTTTGTTCGCAACGCGTTTATACCTTATACGCTGATGTATACGGAAAACGCACTACTTTTCGTCTGCGCGGGTCGAAATTTACATACTACGCATATACACTTTGCGAAATTTCGCGGGGAAGTGCTAACTCCCGAATGATAATTCTTAAAGGCGTAACTCCTTGTGTTTCGAGGAATTTATTCAAGAAGTTCGCTCTTCTTTCGAGTAATTTCGAATTAAACCGCCGTTTTCAAAGTTCGCTTTATCTCCGCGGGACGAGCTTCGACTCCACTGTGTGTACCTATACAGGTATACACTGTCCGACTCTTTCTCTCTACGTCGATACATTTTTCCTCGGCAATTTTAATATTCCGCTGATACAGCGCGGCGACTATGCGCTACTTGTTAGCGAAACGAGAAAATGGCAGGCTTCGCTTTTTTAAGGGCCAATTATCCAAATTGATGAGTTACGCTCTTTGCTTTTTTTTCGGCAGACTTTGAGCGTACTTTTCGCCTAACGAAGATAGTGTACTTTTTTATTCATTTTTCCATTTTTTTTTTTTTTTTTTCGACAAATCGCTTTTGAGTACACGTATGCGTGTTTTTACACACTGAAGAACTACAGTTCAATATTTCGCCCGGCGCGTTAACGAATAGCACAAAGGTTGCCGCGTTCGCGTTTGGAATTATTTTCAGCGCTCACGGTTTACGCGTAATCTCCCTCCGCAAACATATACTCATTTCGTACAAATCATTCAAGCCAGATCCCTTTTTTGTTTTCGCATAAATCCTCTAATCTTCACCTACAGGGATTATAAAATATTTTTTTCTCTCTAAAATATTCAGTCCACGCCTAAACTATCCTAACGCCATAACCGTAGAGCCAAAAGTCTCGGGCACGTTCGTCACACTCGTGATCGAGGTATAGCAACTCTCCGGTTACCGGCTGATTTATGCAAATTTCTCATCTCTCCGGACAAGGTCGTCACGCGCTCGTAGCAGCGAATTACCGGCCATTCATAAAGCCGAGCGCGTCGACCCGTATAATTTCAGAAAATCCGCGTGTGTCTTGTAGCTATATGAGCGAACGGATGAAACGGGACACGTCGACTGATGAGGACTCGATTGTTTCGGCTCGCTGCTGTACGAATATTCGATGGAGGACGTCCTGGAAATAGTCTGCCTATAAACTTTTCAGCCGCTAACTCTGCAAGAATAAAGCGACAGAAGTAGATTCACGAGAGATGCAATAATTCAATCGAACTTCGATCGTAGACGCTTTGAACATGTACATGTCTGACTTGCCCACCCGAATTGATCGAATTTCCATAAATCTCTCGTGAGAACGTCGCGTTTTACAAAAGCGTAAAAAGAAAATTAAACGATCTCCAGTGCGAAACAGAGTGTATTATGCAATCCCAGCGGTGAAATTTTCAATTAGAGCGTAGAGAGTCAGCTCTCGAAAAAGCCTCTTCCGAGCACGAGTCATAACACTGACTCGCGGCGATTAAGATATAACGCGTTCTCCCGCGACCGCACGCGTAAAACGCGCGCTTCCACGAGATCAAGACTGTGCATACATAGATATATACAGGGATTCTACTCTCTCTCGGCTGCAGGCGATAAAATTACGTCAGCTCTCACTTGCTCATTTGCGGAATGGTCTGCGCCCCGCGTTAATGCTCGCGGAAATTCTGAATTCCCGTCTTTTTGCCAGCGGCTCGGGATTATGCGCCCCTTTTATACGCCCGCGCGCGTGTGTGCGCTCGCGAAGGCATATAAAGAGAGAAACCGCTGTGCCTTTGTATCTTCCTCGGAATATTCTTAACCCACATTGTCACTCGCGCTCTGGCTTTTACCGGTGTTCTCCGTCCTTTTTTTTTCATAATCTCCGTTGCTTGGATGTGTGTGTGTGTGTGTGTGTGTTCTTTTCTGGGTCTGTAGGCCTATGTCATATGCTTGAGTGTTTGCGACGAGTTCACTGATGATTTTACTCGCTTTACCGGACGGAAAAAGAGATCTGGATTTTTCTTCGTGTGTGAGTTTGAAAGATGGATGAACATTTTTATGCTTGTGACTGACGGGTTGAGCAGTAGTAGGGGAAGTTTAACTTAAAAAAGTTGTGTTGAATAAAGTGTATACATGCGTGCCTGGCTGAAAGAGATGGGTTTGTGGTTGGTTGTGTACTAATCAATATAATATATACGTCCATTGGGAGTTGCAAGCGAGTTTTTTTTTTGCGTTTGGCCCGTTGATTAAACTGAATCGTGTGTAGATATTGTTTTCTCTTACGTATTATAATTACATTACAATATTCCGAGTATCTAACCACAGTGAATCAATTGAAATGATGGCTAATTGATAATTAATGTAACATCATAGCTGACGACTCTATAATAAGCGGATTTAGATCCGCGTGATATGACACATCATCATGACGTAATCTCATCATCTGATTTAAATGACGATAATATTATATATCAGATTGTGATAGTGTGACAGTATTACGGTAATCCTGTTACTTTTCATTATTACACACAACCCGTTCACAGTTACTATATGTATATGTGTCGATCGTACACTATTTAATGTAATAATATCTTGCATCGCACAAATGAAAAAAAAACATTTTATTCATAATAAATAAACTACCTCAATTCGAGACCCTCACAATGCTAGCTAGCGAAGCAACAACAAAAAACACTGCATTCCAGTTTCTCTTGGAAAAACATTATTTCGCGTGTAAATTTCAATTTGTCGAGGCTTGCGCGTGTGTATGTATATTCATGACGCTCGCGGCCGAGCTTGCGCGCGTACACATATCGCGCGAGTGAAAAGTAGAAATGGATGCAAAGTGATGACACGCGGCTGGCTTTTATGGTGCGGAATCATAACTGTAAATAACCATAACGCTCGAGTCGCGTATGATAATTCTCGCTATATAAAAGGACAAGCTTTTAGAGCTCGAAATTTAAATAGCGTGATTTTAAAGAACGCCCCCGACGACGAGCTGCAGCACCACCTCGACATGATAATGATGATGATAATAAATTTCCAGAGAAAGAGCGCGAGTGACGCTAAAAATTTTTACTTCCCATTTTACGTAGCTTGACTCGCGCTGCACGTCCGTCCCCCGTTGTATATTTTTAATTTTTCGCGAGAGGATTTTTTTACGACGCCGCGAGGATATTATGGCACCGGCAAACAAGTCCCGACTGTAAAAAGTAGTTGTTATATAGGTAAAGAAAAAATCGAGAAACTTTCCAGCGCACGATACAACCGAAGACCGATATTATTCCTTAATTATTGCTCAGCGGAGAAATCGCGGAGAGCTAAAGTTAAAACGTCTGGACACCTCCGAGTGCACTTAAATCTCCTCCAAATTCACTCCGATGGCGGATAAGAGCATAAAGTGTAAAATAACTCGCTCGACGGAAAATAAAAGCGCAGGTGCGAGCAAGAAGTTAATCTTCCGAAAAAAAGAAGAAAATAATACGTACTCCCTCTCTCGCGAGTCGATAAATCCCCTCATAACGATCAGGCGCCAAAGCGTCGCGTCGGTCGTTATCGAGCGGTGCTTTTCGGCAGGCTGCGCTGCCGGAAGATCCTCGACGAGGACTTTAATGGCGGGAAAATAAACCGCTTAGAAGAAGAAGTGTGTGTGTGTGTGTGTGTGTGTGTGTGTGTGTGTGTGTGTGTGTTAGGGGAGAGAGAAAACGCGAAACGAGCGGATGCAGGCGAGCGGGGGCGGATACGTCGTTTTCGGATATTTTTTGGCCGAGGCGAATATAGTGTATTGCAAAAATTAAATTTTTCTAGCAAAATTCGTATACGTTATACGTTATAAACATCGAGAACACGGCCGCATAAAAAATTCAGCTCCGACGTGGGCGCACGTGTGCGTGGAAAAACATTTACGTATAGATATCCCCTCGTAAAAAGTCTTTCCACAGCCGATTACCGCACGGTAAAACAAGCCGAGCGTGTCTCTCGTCTATATTTTTCTCTGCTGTATACACCTATGTCCATAGGTGCTTGGAATTTCCCGGCCGGTGTTTTTTGGCCGTTCGAGAGTTTTTTGCGAAAATCCCAGCCGTACACGCTTATGTATGAGTTGTATATATGTATACTCGGGGTCGATTTTCGATACGGCGGCGCAAAACCGTGCGCGCCGGATTTTTCCTATGAAAAGGCGAGTCACGAGGGAGGCGATATCGCTCGAAATAAGGCCGGGCCGATATTCCTCGGAAAGTATTATATATCGGTTCGATATTTTAATTAACTTGTTTTATTACGCGCGACTATACTTTTTCGTTGTTTTTGTATGAGTGTATATTGGAAAATTTTTCTAAAGTTTCGCTCTCGCGAAATTTATCAAGCCTTGTACGCGAGCTTCCGGCAAGGAAATTTTCGAGATAATTACTGAAATGATCATTTCGAAAAGGCTGAGCCAGCTTCTTGCAAAAGTTGTACGGCGGATTAATTAGAAAGTTTTCAATAAAAAAAAAAAAAAAAAAAAAATCGCAGTATATATACGATTCTACAAAGTCATATAATTTACCGGTACAAATATAGAGACCCGAGAAAAAGTTCGACTCCGTCTGCATTCTGCAAACAAACGAGGCTACGTCAAAGTAAAGCCCGACACTTTCGATTCTTTCAGGGCAGTACGTCTGACCGGACCCTTCGTCACGATGGTCTATAGCATGATACTCGGCGACATGCGGACTTTCGGCATCATCTACATGATCGTCATCTGCGGCTTCACCCAGGCGTTCTACTTCCTCTACAAGGGCTACCCGGGAGTGAAGACGACCCTCTTCCATTCCTACCCCTCGACGTGGATGGCGCTATTTCAGATAACTCTCGGCGATTACAGCGTAAGGCAGTCGACTCTTTTTACTCTATTATTTATTACACCCTTCGCTAGATCGCGAGCTCTCCCTTTTTTACATTCTCCACGCATTGCGCGATCGGATTTTTATACAATTCGGGCTTGATTCAACGGAGCTCTCGATGTCCTTTTTCAGCGCGCGGGATTTTCGAGATTTGATTTAGCTTAATGGAAGCACGTCGATGTGGGCCGTTTGATTTTTTACCGGTATAAAAAGGTAGAGAGCTTGATTCGAGTGGAGTGCGCGATCGACTCGCTCGTCGATTATTCGCTGTCCGCTCGCTCTCTGTTATCTCGCGGATCTCGATAATGTATCAATTGCCCGAATGCGCCACTCAGACGTACGGAGAGTCTATATTGTTTTTCGGTTAATTAAGGTAATTTTCTGCGATCGCGTACGCGAGTATAATGCATAATTTGGGCAATTACGAACAGAGACAGCGATTAATATCGAGGCGACTTCGTGTGAGAGGATTAAAAATTTTTCGCTTCAAAAATTTAAGCCCTCGCGAGAAGAAGTACACAGCGTAGTCACGTAATTCAAAGTGAATTTTTGTTTCGGTACACGAGTCGAGGGCACGTCTACGGCACTATTATACAGGAACACTAGTGTATTTTCGAGTAAAGGTCGGGAATTACTGCAGTGTGTATAATACTTTTCCAAGCAAATTTTAACGTTATGCGACGTTACTTCTGCATACGGGAATATATATTACAGCGCGTTGCTGTGCAGAGGCCGGAAAAAGAAGTATAAATACAAAATGTTACATGTAACGAGAAGAAGAGTATACGCATCAAAGTGTTACTGCAGTGAACTCTGCAGTTATAGCATACTCTCGGAGCCTCTACAAGCTCAAGATGGGAGAAATCAGAAGTCGAGATACCCGAGTTATTCCAACTGACCTTCGACAACATACGCAGCGCGAGATGCGTCTTTCGCTTACGCCTCTATGAGTCCCGCACGTGTATACAAAGTATATAGATGGATGTTCCGCGCTTTGTAGCGCCGTGTGACAATCGATATGCCGCCGCGCGCCGGCGTATATTCTCCGCGCTCTACACTGTCACGAGCAGCGGCGCGCGAGAGGACCATCGGGAATTTCCTGCTTCTCGCTCTCTCACTCTCTCTCTCTCTGTATATTGTAGCGTTGTTTTTAGTTAGTTCAAGCGAGAGAGATGTGCACTGGTTTATGAAGTTGCTTTATTTATCATCGCTCTCCGCCGGGGTGATTAAAGGCCGCCGGCGACGCGAGTATAACGCTATGGATTTCGGTTTATCGACGAGGATCTCTCGGATCGCATCAAAATATTAACGCTCGATCGAGAAACGATCTTCGCCAGCTGCCGCGCAACCTACTTCTCCCAACATAGTCTCATGCTTTATTTATGTAATAAAGAAGATCAGCGAAGCTCAACGATTAGTTGTAGAACGAAAAGCGATCGCTCATCACTTTATCATCCGCCGTCGAGTCTCACACTCTAAATCCACGTTATACGACCGTAGCAGCATACACGTAGACGCGAGTGGTATATGTCAGCGGGATATGTATACAGTAGCATCCGAACGTGAAAATCATCGAGCGTAAGCTTCGCGCCACTGACAGTCGCCCGCGCATTGTAAATTCGCAAAAGGGAATGCCGACCTCTGACGTATTTGGGTTATCGTTTTCGATTTTCTAGATGCCCGGGCACACATGTGCGCGTACACACATTATTTACAGTGTTTGTTATGCTCGCTGATTTCAGAGCGCTAGAGACGATCTTGACGCACGCGCGATTCCGGCCCTCGCTGCAATTTGTCGGCAAATCGCGCTCGTGTATTTATTGCGTGATTTTACGATCGATCGATGCGCGCGTTTTATTCGTTCTGTTCGATGAGAGCTGTGGTGCTTGTTTTTTTTTTTTTTTTTTATGAATTGTTGATGCGGTTTTCGTTTCGCTTTTTTGGCGCGGAAAGTGCGAAAAAGCTCCGTCGGTGTGGATTTATAAATTATGCATGTATCGTACGCTTTTTCATGAGCTTTTAATTCGCGCTGTGTTATCGTCGGATAAAGGATCCCTTGAATAGTATTGAGTTGAAATAATTTATTCGAGAGAGAGAGAGAGGGAGAGAGAAAGCACAGCATTAAATTTCATACTACGTCGATGGGCATCGTAAAGTCCGCCTTTACGATACCGTTCAATCTCGATAAACTAGATACGGAAAACGCGAATTTCCGTCATAACGCATTTCATTCTCACGAAAAGAAAAACAACATCAAGCCATCGCCGTATCTGATAAGCCGTATTCGAGTACGGAAAACCAGAGGATAATTAATTTTTATTTCACGAGGGTATCCTCATCTGCATTTCCGTTTTATCTTTCAATTACATCCAACAGGTTATTTACAACGACGTAAAATCGTATCGCTTATATTCCTCCCCTGTAACGTGTTTCAGTTATACTCTTACGTATACATATATGTCCTGAATAAAAATTCAAGATCTAAAATTTAAAAATATTTTCAAAAATACACGTCTTTTCATTTTTCACCCGCAGTACTCGGACCTCAGCATGACAACCTACCCCAATCTCAGCAAAGCGGTCTTCACCATCTTCATGGTCCTCGTGCCGATCCTCCTGCTCAATATGCTGATAGCCATGATGGGAAACACGTACGCGCACGTGATCGAGCAGAGCGAGAAAGAATGGATGAAACAGGTGATGCCCCCCGACGATGCATTTTTTTCTCCAAAAATTTCGGACATCGGAAAGATATTACCGAGAGCTCCTGTACGCTCTGTATCGGGAAATGACTTTTTGAGGGTCGCCCTCGAGAAACTGTCCAGTCCATGTGCGGTTGAAAATAATAAAAATTCACGAATAAATTCTGTATAGAATAATACGATATAACTCGTTTGAACTGGCACACAGTGGGCGAAAATCGTGGTTTCGCTGGAGCGGGCTGTGTCGCAGGACGACGCGCACAATTACCTCCAGGAGTACAGCATAAAATTGGGCCCAGGGGACGACCCGAACGATCCAGCCTCGGAGCAACGGGGCGTCATGGTCATAAAGAGCAAATCGAAGACTCGGGCTCGTCAGCGGAAAGGCGCCGTTGCTAATTGGAAGGTAGGTTATATGGAGCTTTTTTCGGTTTTTAATTAAATTTCAAGCGCCGCGCGCAGGTGTCTTTTTTTATCCTACTGTACAATGGCTCGTTTTACTAATTTGTATCGGGTGGCTATGAGTTCCTCGGCGAGTGGAGCCTGTTAGACGAAGCTTGACGATCTTCGAGTAATTTTAGAAAGCGAATATCAATTACTTGCGAGTTTCGCGTTTATTCGTTAAAGCTCTACAATTCAAATTCAAATACATCAACTCGATACTCTTCCTCAAAACTTCAACGACGTATTCTAGTAGATTTATCCAGCCAACGGTACACCGCCCAAAAAAATCTCCTCATCAAATACCGCTTCCAAAAATTTAAAACGCATCTCCGGAGTATAGAAGCCCTCATCATCGCACGCGCGCATTAAAGCTCCGGAGCTTCTCTCCCTCTCTCTCTCCGCAGCTGATCGGGCGCTTTAGTTCATTTATTTCGCTCGGGAATCCCCCTTGCAGCTTACGACGACTATATACGAGGACGAGTGCGCAACTCATGAATATTAATCGTCGCGCTGTTGCGCGAAAAATGTCTGATTTGCATAGAGAGTCGGAAAGGTAACGATCGCCGAGCTGAAAAAGCGTGGCATGACCGGGGAGGAGCTTCGTCGCATCATGTGGGGCCGAGCGTCCTTTTCCACGCCGGTCAGGTCCAGGTAAGCACACACACACACATTTACAGTATAACCTTTTATTCTTCCCTCTATCTCCGTCTCTGCTCCAGCTCTCGATTCGCAATTTGAATTTAGCTCGCGTTAAGAAAAAAGACAGTTAACTATGTGCGGCAAGAGAGAAAGAGGCGCGCGAGAAATTCATTAAAATGCAGACGCCGGAACTTTGGTATTGAATTTTTAGCTCGTCCTTTTGCCGGGCGCTCTAATTTATGTGGCGCGAAGATCGTCGCCACTGCGGCGGCTCGAGTTTCTTGATAATAGGGCAGCTACGAATTATGATTTTTTAATAAGTGATTTTAATTTTTCATGGCTGTTTGTTGGCTGCTCCTATACCGCGTCGCGTAGATAGGTATACCATTGGAAGTTTTAGTGGCGAGTTTTATGGGCGCGAGAGAGAAAGAGCGAACGTCGGGATTATAAAATGCCTCGTAAAGGGACTTGATAATGCGCGGTCGGAGGGTCCTCGAGTCTTCGTATTTAAAATGCTGTTTTTCAACTCGACTCCTTCCCGTTATATGGACCGCTTATATTCGGCTATTTGTGAAGCAGAGGCTTTGGCTTATTATACGGGTTATATACTGTATTCGCGCTTCTTACGAGATATTACCACGGCCCTGCACACTTTGATAGTGCGTGTGAATAAAATACAGAGGGTTTATCCCCGTGATAAAAGAGATAAGTGGAGGGAATCGTCTTACGGTGCTTGAAAGGATAATGCGTCCATTTAAAATTACCGAATCGAATAGATTTTCATATCGATGCTCTATTTTAGCCGCGGCGACGATTCCGGTAAATCTCGAATGCTTTAATTATGAATAAAGTGCGCTTCTTTAATATTCACATATATTTTATTAACCATAATAGTTGCTAATTTATATCTCATATCGCTAAAAACAAACTCGAAAAGTACTGCCCTATACTTTTTCCAAATACTCGTTAAAAATTTTACACACAGAAATAACAAAAAAAATCCTCGACTAATTCGCTCTTCTCACGTGCCTCAAGCCCGATCCTGATGCAGCCGGTGTCATCAGTGCCAGGCGGTTTCGGCGACGCCCTGACGTCAGCCCTCGACGTTATGACTTTCGCCGCCGACGTGCCGGTGCCCATTGAGGGTAGTATACCCAAGCCAGTCGCCGTCGCCCCGGGCCAACAGCCGAGTACAACACTTGCACTGCCCAATGGAGCCGCGAAACCTCAACAGCCGATGATGACAACGTCGACGACAACGACGACGATCACGACTACAGTGCAGAAGACTCTCGTTACCGGCACTGCTACGACACCGGCGGTGGGCGTTACGAAGACCGTTGCTGGTGAGTGAAAAATTAATTTTTTTTCCGTGCAATTGGGTACTATGCCTCAAAACATTTAACCTATCGCTTGAAAGCCCGATAAGGAAATTATTTTCATCCGCAAACTTCTCCAACTCGCGCATACTACGGCCTTCTTGAATAAAAAAGAAAATAATTTAAAAAATCCATAACTTAACCCCCTGTACACAAGCGCGCGAGCGCAACTTTTCCCTTAAAACTTTTACTTTCTTCGCACGCGCTTAAGCGAAATTTACAGCGTCTCGGGCAAACACTCGCGCAGGCTTTATCGGCATCGCTCTCGCGGTGGCGCGAGTTTTAAAATAATAGCCCCGGCGCATTGAATCCGCTAATTATAAACATAATAGACGAAAACTCGCAAACTCTCTCTCTCTCTCTCTCTCTTCTCCTACAGGACGAGCTTTGGAACTTTTCCAAATCGCCAAGTTCTTGCCTCTCTCTTCTTGCGGCTTTCATAAAAAATGGCCCGAATTACCCCGAAAAGTTTGGCTATGGCGGCGCCGCGACTTTTTTCCGTTTCGCGCTTTTACTTTTATTTTCCCTGCCAAGAGCGAGAAGAAGAAGAAGAGTAGACGGAGGAGGAGTAGAGGTTTCAAGATTTCGCGTCGTGTGCTGGTAATCCCCTCATTTTCGTTCCGTCCTGATTCATGAAAGATTTCGCGGGAAAATACGGGATTCGCGCCGCCACCGCCGGGGTCACTGACTCGACTCTCGCCTACTTTGCTCTTTCTCAACACTGCGCTCGGCTACACTCTGTTTATATGTATAGATATATGTATTACAGGAGGAGGAGGATCCGCAGACATACAGCTTTTTCTTTTCTCTCGACGGCGGTTCGCAGCTGCTTGAGTGAAAACTCGGATAATTAAACGCGGAGCCAAGTGTATTAAAACAGCCGGGCGAAGCAGCGCCTTCGTTGCTCGCGCTCGAGATGTTTACGTAATTATGAGGAATACGTATTCCTTTTGCTCTTCTCGTTTTCTGAGACGGATAAGGAGGCGAAATTGGACTTTTGACGCTTGCGAGATAAATTAGAGACTATTCAATTTTTCAAAATAATCACGCCCGCAAGTTCGAAAACAATCCCCTCCATGCACCATAATTAGCCAGGCGCGTAACGATCGTCGGTATAAACCCCCGTCTAATTAGGCTTCGAGAGTCTAACTTTGGTCCCTTCGCATTCACGGCCAAAAGAGCTACTCTTTCCTTCTATATACCGATGATGGTGGTTCCTCTCGGCATCGCAGCCAATTTTACCGTAACCCAGAGCAGCTCCCCGCAGCTCCTCAAAAGCTCGTGGCGCATATCGAGCTTCACTTACCGCAGCAAGTTACTCCGCGAGTAGATACTGCTCTCTCCCTCTGTGCATCTCTCGAACTGCCAACTTTGAAGTTTCTCAGATCAGTCCTCGTCTTCCGAGGCAATTCCGCATGGCATCCTTCCTGAGAGTTATACTGTCTCGCGCGCGCGCATCGAGTCACCGTCTCCGATTTCGATCTTTCCATCAAACGGAACTCGGGCGCATAATTTATCCGGCCTGACTTGGATCTATCGTTTCTTGCCCCACGCCGCTTTCGATCGGAAAGTCAACATCGTTTTCTCCGATTGTTCTTTGCCGCGAAGCTTGAGATAAGAATGCTTGATGCCAAAGTTATGCGTATACACTCAGCTGTTTGTTGCTGAAGTTTGAAACGCCGCTTGTATTTATCGTTTGTTAATTGAAGTTGGCTGTTGAGTTATGCTTCGTGATTGTTTACACGCTGTTGGGCCGAGCTTTATTTACGTTCGCAGACAAGCGGCGAGTTATTTAAATATTTTTTAACGAGTCGCCTGTACATAGGTATGGTACAAGTGCTTTAAAAAAAAGGAAGTGAAACTTGTATTTCTAATTTATTTTTTATTGCGACTTTTATAACTCTTAGCTCTTTGAGATCATTAGAAAGTAAGTTATTTTTTGGCAATTTTATTCGCGAAACTCGCCCCAATCAATAAGCGAACCTCCGGCAGAATTGAATAATCCCTCAAAGTCATAAGCCCATCAAACGTTTCAGTTCCAGCGGCGACCACCGTCACCACCACAACGACTCGAGCATCGGCATCAGCAGTGCCCCCCACAGTTCGGCCGTCAGAGCTCGGTCCAGCCTCGGCCCCTTGCAGCGCCGACCCACTGCTGGAGTTGATGCTCGCGACGGAGGATCCAGGCTCGTCGGAGGAGACTCTGCAGCGTCTGGCGCACTCGGCCCGGATCGTGGGCGAGAGCGCCACCACCAGCGCCAAGTCCGATATCGATTCGAGCTTCCTCGAGAGGCTTGCGCTCGGAGGTCTCGGACTCGCCGCGATGCCCGAACAGCCTGACAAGCCCGTCGAGCCCAAGAAGAAGCAGTATCTCGTCGAGTCCAGCGATAACGATATATGTGCGAGTACGTATTTTTATTTTTAGAAATGTTGAAATATAGAATCCGAGCTTTGCAAGCTCTCGTAAAAGATTTCTAGGTAATATCGTGGCGCGACTACTGCATATAGAGTTAATATAGAAACCCTGTTTTCGTTCATTTCTATCCCTACGTTTTACGACTTCTCGTTTTACGACGCTGAGAGAGTCGCCAAGGGGTATGTAAAATGCTCTAGGATACATGCTACCTTACTTACCCGCGATATTATAACTGGTTGTGTACTGAAGATTTATTTCGCCGTTTTCGCTTGGAAACGCGAATTTCCACATCAATATCGATTAATTAACTACAGTTCGTGACCTTACTAAGGAATTCAGTTTATAGATCTCTTAATTAACTCCAATTCTGTCCAGAATCAGTTCAATAGTAAACGAACTCATTGTAGGGAAGAGAAATTTACTAATTACCAAAGTTTTCATTTATCGACAAACAATTGTGCTGCGTCATGAGAGGATGAAAAAGTTTATGACGTGAATCGTGAAATATTTTTTGAAAACGTTGATGCATTTGCGTAAAACGTGACAACTATTCTAATAACAGATATAATAGCTATTGCGTAGTATATGATTAGTACCTGTTAACCGAGTTCTGACCATATTTCGGGTAATGCAGGGCAATTAGTGGGCACTAGAATGACGTTAATAGGGAGGAGGAGAAAATAGCTAATAAATGGAATAATATCGGTTTAATAGTAGAAATGTGTCGTGTACGCGTTATAAATATAGAGAAACTGAAATAGCCATGCGTTATTAAAGTTTGTGTAATTACAGAGGTGACTAGCGCCTATGACGCAATAAATGCTATCGATCAATACAAGAAAAAGGGGTCCAAACATTACAAACAAGGTCCGTTCGTAAATCCGAAAATAGTCCTTCTGAGGATAGATTCATGAGTCTATCATGAGTAACACCTTTAATCATATTAGCTTTCAAGTTACGAAGACGCTTGCTAACTAAATCAACGGTACGACTGGCATTAATCTCAACAATTATTCTGCGCCTCACAGAATTATTGTATTAATGTCATCTTAATAATTCACGTATATAGCGTTACATGACTTGTCATGAATATTCCACAGCTCCGCTAAGATTATTACATATAATTCACAGCATTATCACGAAGCAGATTAATAATTTAGTTATTATACGCTTTTTCTCCTATCGTCAAAATCACACCCCATCAGCAGCTTCGGCAGCCTCGTAATAGAAAAAGGAAATATCAATTATCTCGGCGGCATCGCGGAGTATAGAAAAGCTCGGACTTTACAGTTTTATCACGCTTTAATCTCCCCATATATCACCCATCCCTTCGAAAGCTCTCTCTCTCTCTCTCTCTCTCTCTCTCTCTCTCTCTCTCAGCCATAATCTGAGCTTGCAGCGAAAGCTAGACCCGCTCTCTCGGCGGACAGGCTCTTAAATCTCCTCTAAAATCAGGCAGGGCATCTCTCCAGCATCCTCTCTCTCGTATCTCTCGCGCAGTTTCCTGCCAACCCTCTCCCTCAGTCATCTCTTTCTCTCTTGCCCGCAGACGACGGTCAGCTGGGAACGGAGGCTCGACTGCGGCGCATCAGGTCGGCCAGTAGCCGGCTAGCCCCCACGACGACGACGACGACGACGTCGCGACGGAAGTCCGGCCAGCAGAAGCAGCAACGCGAAGCCAGGGACGACGAGAGCACCTCGTCCGCCGCTTCGCTCGACAACATTTCCGGCTACCGGCCGCTCTTGAACGAGCCGGACACCACCGGGGACCAGCCTGCCAGGGGAACAGAGGACAATAAGCCGGCCAACGGCAGGAACCTACGCAAGAGACCCAAGACCGCGAGGAATCGGTGGGTCGTGTGATTCTGTGCACTATATGCCTGTATATTATATGCTGCGCGGGTGGCGCTGCTGTTTGACGTGGACTGTGTCACGTGATTTATTTTATGCGCCTCGCGAATCGCGTACGTGGTTCACGATGACTGAGATACTCATGCTGATAAAGATTAGACGCTATAATAGCAAGAATACGCTTATGATTTACTTAGAAACAGAGCGAAGTTGCAGTTACAGTACGCGAACGGCCTAACTAGGGAGTTTTGGCATAGGTAACTCACTACTAATGAAAGAAACGGAAAAGTCCTTGTGCGCCACCTAGCGTCGCTAGCCGGAGACTGATATAAAACACGACGAAGCTTTTTTCTCCTTACATACAAGTTTGAACCCATCCAAAAAATCCAAATCAGCAGATATCAGGTCTAACCAAAACAGTTCGTTACTATACTAACCCACATCCTCGGCTATAGCGTCAAAATAAAAATACCCGAAAAATCTCCATCCCTGTCTCGCTCGGCATAGTCTCTAAAAATTCACTCAGCCGAGCATCTGACGACACTTCATCCTCGATCTTTTTGCAGAGTATCGCCGAAGGAGACAAACGAGATTACGGAGAAGACGTCGTCGGAGCGTAACAAGCCAGTTCCGCCGGGATCGCCGCCTCCCTCGGCCGATCCGCTCGAGCCCTGGAGCACGCGCGACATCAAAGACATGAACGCGATACTAGCCTGGAAGGAGCCTGGTCCGGATAGCCCTTGATCTTCTTGCCGCTAGTTGTCTCTCTCTCTCTCTCTCTCTCTCTCTCTCTCTCTCTCTCTCTCTCTCTCTCTCTCTCTCTCTCTCTCTCTCTCTCTCTGTACCTATATATACTTTTCTGCCGAATCGAGCGAGAAGCCTCTCACCTATTGTTCGCCAGGGAGAGACGCGACGTCGTCATCGCCGAACTCAATCTTCTGGAAATACGGATTCTGATGAGATTTTTTTCTCTCTATTCCTCTCGCACAAGCGTCAGGCGTTATAGAATCAGAGGCTCTTGTATACATACTCTCGCGGAAAATCGACGTGTGCGATGAGTTTTAGACGACTATATGTATTCGGAGTGATTGCTGTGGAGATTTGTATGCTGAAACTGTAATAGTAGTGGACTTTTGTATACGACTTAGAGAATTGTTTCTTTGTAAATATTACAACGTAACCGCGTATCGAACACCTCGACGATTAATCATGTTATTTTTTGAAGGACAAATCGAAAGAGAACAAAATCGCCATTCCTCACCCGCACACCTCGCTATCTCTGTAACCTCTCCCCCCCCCTTTTTCCTTCTCTATCTCCGAACGAGCTTTTTTCTCCGCCCGCGCAGGATATATAGCGTGTTTTAATTATCCCATTTATTAAAGGGCCGAGCGAGATTTTTTCGGCCCCGTCGCGAGCACTGCATTCATTATCCATCCCCGCGTACGGTAGCAGTGGCTCTGTGTGTTTTTTCAATCCGGATGTTTTAATTACTTTCGTTTATTATTTATACCTGCGAGCTCTCGCATATTGCCCTAGCGCGCGATTTTTCACGCGGCTACGGCGCACGTGCGCGGCGGTAATTGAGCGTCGCGCTTTTTCCCGTTTCGGCTCTCTCGAGGTGTTACTGTCGCGTTGGTTTTTTTTATATAGCCCTATGTATCAGTATGATACACGCGGAGATTTGTATTAGCCTCTACGATCGATTAGTGCCGCCGTCGCGCGTGTTTAAGCGCGAGAGATGCGTAATGAAGATTGTAAATAAATTTAGATAAGGTTATACGCTGTGTACGAGCGAGCGCTTCGTTACTCTAATGGTATTTAAATTTGATTTAGACGCGATAATCCCGCGACGTTTATGAATAATAAAGCATCGTCGCGCTCGATCTCGCGGAGTATACGCAACTTTGTAAAATTCAATTTAAAATTTCCCGCGCGCGCGCGCTTCGCTTGTGTTTACTATCTCCTGCCGGTGTCCTTTCGTATAAACTAGTGTATTGATTCTCGAGATTGTAATTGATCCCGCGAGCGCTTAAGTGATGAAAACGCAAAAGTAATTCGATTATTTTAGCCGAGCACTCGAGCCGATTGCTATTACTGAAAGTTGGCGACGATTTTCCGATCCGCAACGATACCACGATGTGTTCATTGGAGAGTATTGTACGATCAAGGGATTGAATAAATATGATGTTGAAAAATTTATCCACTGTTTTGTCGTTGTTTCTTTCATCGCCCGGAACGTGTATACACAGCTGAACGGTAAGTTATGCAGTGCCTGATGCTCTCGCAAATCTTTTCCACTTTAATAAGTACAAAACATCGTTCCGAGTATATATCCACTCGCTCAATTATACACAGTGGCGGGAATTTTAAAAAGAGCTTAATCCCTCGCAACGAGAAGCTTTTTTCCCTCTCATTTTTTTCCAAGAATATTCTCATCCCGCATTCAGCGACTAAGCTCGCTATACGTAATACGTATACTCACACAGCGCGCGACGCATGAAAGTTTAAGCGACTAGTGTCCGTAGTCTATTTCATTCTTCTCTTCATCTTTTTGCCTCCGCCGATATCGCGCGCCGCGCGCGCGAGAGCTTTATTATTAAACGACACACGCGAGGCGAATATAACCGCCTCTCTTTTCCCAGCGACTTTGTACGCGTACACTATATATCCTAAATACGCCACGAGTTTCGAGGCGAAGACGTTCGGGAGAAACAGGGAAAAGGCGTTATAACGGGCGTCGCCAGCTTCGTATACATTATTCTCTTTCCGGGAAGAGGACGAGTATAAAAGGGAAAGAGAGAAGGGGTAGAGGGATTGACTGATTGGTTGAAACGGTTTTATTTATTCTGCAGCGAAATAGCTTGAAGACACTGCAGCCGCGGCAGAGAGTAGTTCAATTTCGAGTCCCCGGGGAAATAAGGATTTTTATTTTCATAGTAAATAGAAAGACACGCCGCCGATGGAGTGCAAGAGGTTGAAGATCGCGGCTTGTGTACAGTCTCTAGTATGTATAGCGGTGATTAGCATAAAATGTAAACTGCAGCTTTTTTCGATTTTTTCCAGTTCCTGTAGTATACCTACACAGAGGAGCGGATTGTAAATAACGGAATTTCTCGATGAACAATCGCGTCGCGCGCGCGAGTTAATGGATTTCGCAGCGACTTACATCGATTTCCACTTCTGCCAATAGCTACGTCCTCGATTCGACGCGATTGCACAGCGTCATAAGGTCACTTTTATATTAAATCCTTCATTTCCTGCTCGGCCGAAATATACAAGTTTAATTCATCTCCCTCGGCCAGCCGCGGATCAGAATCCCGAAAATAATCCGGCATTTGGTATTAAAAAATATTCAAGGTATATCGCCAGCGAGGGTGAGGACGCAATCGATTTTCGATTACCCGCCCGTACAGGCGTCGCAGCTCGAAAGAACTTGTGCGCTCAAGTGGCGGAGTTTCGAGTGTGGAAGCATTGCTTATGCGAGACGCGACGTCACTTCGCGGTACGGATGTGTGCAAGTATATTTAGGGAGAGATTGATTCGATACGGCACATGTACAGCGTCGTCGTATGATTATAGATTGATTGATTTCGCTGGGTGCAGTGTATAGCCGGGCACTTTCGTCGGGCGGACTTGTAAGACTTTGCATTTTGAGAGCGTCGTTTCGGCTGCTGATACATAACCTCAAAACGTCCTATAGGTACTACGCGCAAAAATTGCTTATACCTTCCATGGAGCCCTTTCCTCGGGAGAAAAAATTAAGGGAAGATGACGTAACGGAAAAAACACTCTCCGATGGTTTCGCGACTATCAACCGGGGCGTAAACTCCGCGCGAAGAAAAGCAGATGATTTTCTCCCCAGGATAGGTGTGTATATACAGAGAAGGAGGCGAATTCGTCGTCCTTCCGAGCGAAACAATAACATTACCTCTGATACAGAGCGGCAAGGGAGTTAACGCGATCCTCGCGCGCCAACGACCCAATAGACGCGAATTTCCGCTTGTTTTCGTGCGACTCGACGACGACGACGACGACGACGACGTTCTACCTGGGGTATAGAGGTATTCTCTGGAGAAGTGCGATAAAAAATAATCGCGTACTGTTGTTGTTACAAGCTTGTTCGTCGCGTCGCTGATGGCTAACGGTTGAGGTTAAAAGTTGTGCCGCGAATAATGTAATTGTGATAATGGCTGTGGTTTTGTTGTTAGTTGCGGCGAGGGTTTTTTTCTTGGGGGCGAGAGATTGGAGGTGTATAGCAGATGCGAAAAAGAATGTGTACTTACTCATTGAAGAGTCCACTTGTGCAACGTGGGGTGACAGCGCGAAGAGCGACGTTTTTCGCTTAGGTTGGGTCTACAATCGGGTATCCATGGCTCTCATGACCATGGACATTAGGTATACCAACATAAAATCAACATAAAATGTATTTGTGTAAGCGAACTTACCAACGGATGAATTATATGAAAAACAGTTTGTAAAAATATAACTGTTTGAGAAACTTATTTTTACAGGTAACATTAAAAGACAATAAAAAATTATATTCTTGCAAAAATTTGTAATTTAGTATTTTGTATAAGACGAAGTACAATTAGACTTTGGAACAATATTAATTAAATCAATATAATTTCTTAAAAATAAATGAATTTACTGTCGTTACGACAAAAATTACAAAACTTTAATGTAATTCGCTTTACAATCTTAGCACATTATATTATAATTATAATAAGTTTCACAAAACATCAAGCGATAAAGTATTAATAAATAAATTATTTATAATCTAATTTTCATTTAAATTAAATCTTAAGTTGTACAGAAAAAATAAAATAATTATTAAAAATTGTGTACTTTGTGCGTACATTGCATTATAATTATAGAAACTTTCATATCATAAGTTAACCATTGAGAAAAGTAAAATTAAATGAATGTATGGAATGAACAATTAAACGAATTTGAAATAGAAATAATGAAGAACTTATTTTATGAATTTGTCCAAGCCTTCTAAAACTGTTAAAAGACCTGTGAGCTGCTGGTGCTTTGGCAAATTCGATAAGAACGTACAAACACATTTGGTCCTTGCAGGAACCTTTTCGAGTTTTTCATGGTTAATATTATCTTTATTAACTTGTTTTAGAAGTTTCTCTATGTCCTGAGCATCATTTCTACTCTTTTCGGGACGTTCTTCTTCGGTATGAACTTATTCTTAAAGTAATCACTCACTTCATCATTTGAGATAACACCCCTGATAGCACAGTACGTTTGTGAAACGTTATAGAAACGTTAAACGTTGCCCAAAAGGTTCCTGAAAACGTTATAGAAACGTAACAGAAACGTTAAAATGTCCCACTTAGTTGTGAAATCAACGTTTTCAAACGATTGCAGAAGGAGTTGAGAAACGTTGCTGTATCGTTTCTGGTCCTGAAGGAAAAGAAATTGTTTATAAAAATGCAACGATCCCAGCACGTCTCAGAAACGTTTCTTTTTACGAAATTACAACGTTTTCAGACCGAATGTAAAAACGTTTCTAAATCGTATGTGGTAAAAAAATGTCTGGACAGGTCCCGAAAGTTGTATACACGTCGTTGAAACGTTTCCGGTTTCAAGCAATAATTTTGAAAACTAGAATGCAATATGTATAGTTTCGTTTTACAAACGTTTCTAAATCTACTTTGCAACCTCCGTAAAACGTTTGGGAAACGTTTCTGAGACGTTTTTTTTCTTTTCTTTTTTTTCTTCATCAAGATTTTTGATATCTGCTAGCGGTGATCTTCCTTCTCTTTGATTTAAAACCTGTTTCTTCTTTAACGATTGTAAATCGAACTGTACATTTTTTGTAGATATGATTGAGGCGGTCAGAAGAAGGCTAGGAATTTATGACAAAAGCTGTCCAGAATATAAGGAACGATGACAAGCTCTTTTTCAAGAAATTGAGGAAGAAATGAATAATGTTAGGAAAACATCTTTTACAGGTAAGTAATATTAAGTAGATTATATTTTCATGTTCGGATAAGTATTGTTATTTTACTGTACTCATTTATTCGCAGCAACAAATATTCAAGGAATGTGGGGTAATTTAGAGAAGGACTTTCGTCAAATATATGAGAAAATCAAGCATGCACCTTCGTGATCAGATACCAGCTAGTGCACTACTAGCTTTCCCTTTTATAATAATCTGCTATTTCTGAAGGGATCAACTGAGCATCGACCATCAACATCAACCTTGCAGAAGAGTGCTTTGTCTGACAGCAACACAAGTATATGGGGAAAACAAACAGAACATTCACAGCCTAAATAAAAAAAATGTAAGAACAAGCTTCCTACATTTCATGATCGGGCTCAAGAAAACATAGAAAACAATGAAAGTCTCACAAAGATGGTAGCCAATGTTCAAGGTATGATGATGGATAAATCTGAGAAGATAATGCAACTCTTCCAAAAACAAGAAATTGATTCAAGTTTCAAGGATCCAAACTTTTCAATTATCTTTGAGAAATTGCAGAAAGTATCGGAAGATAAATTAGAGGAATGTTTTATGTACTTATTACAATCATTGAAAAGTTTACAAGAAATGTAATGTTAATGTAATTCATTTTTTTTTGTATTGAACGTCCAATTGTCTTAAATGTTACAATAAAGTATTATTCATCAAATATAAAATCTCTTCAAAGCTGATAAATTTTATGTTCATTTTAAATTAATTTTAATTTTCATTTTAAATAATTTTTAAATAAATATTTATTATAAACATAAATGACACTTACCAATATTAAACTAGAAATGTTCAGATGTTTTGCCACTGCCATTGAATCTGACCATACTCAGACATGAAATAGTCTTTAAGAGTATTCCTTAGGACGGTGGCTGTTTCTGGGCTACCGTCCTCATATATTGCAATTCCGTCTTCAGGACTTTCAATACTTTCTTCATTGTTCACATAGAATCTGTTTTCTTCAACTTTATTCATCTCATCAGTTATAAGAAAGTTATGTAGACAAACTAGACTCATGATAACCTTCTCAAGATTACCCAATTTCCAATTCAATGGGTTCTCCAGAATTCGACACTTTTTTGTCAATAATCCAAATGCACACTCTATGACTAATCGTGCCCTTGAGAGACGATAATTAAAAATTTTTTGGCCTATCGGTAAATTTATTACTCTGGTATAAGGCTTCATGAGGTAATCTTTTAACGGAAAATCTTCATCTGCCACAATAAAGAAAGGGCAAATTGTATCAGTTCTTGGTAATGCAGTACATGCAGGTAAATCTATTTGTCCTAGATTCAAAGCTTGTCCTAAATCACTCCATTGGAAGACACCGGAATCATTTGATGAGCCTACAGATTTATAATTACTATTACTATATTTATAAATTTCATTCATACAATATTTATCATATCAGTGTAAAAGATAAATTTTCTTACCAAAAGCTCCTATGCTGACCCAGATGAAACGACGAAAGGCATCAGCCATGCCCAACAATGTAATGGTAAATGCTAAAATATTTTTTGTAACAAAAAAAATATGAGCCTGAATTTGTTGGGGCACAAATATGTTTACCATCCAGGGCTCCGATGTAATTTGGAAAGTTCCATATCTCATAAAAATAATATGTGCTATCCATGGCCACTCATTTCTTTTTAGAAAAGAAACATATTTCTTTTGTAAAACTTCACATAACACATTTGAACAATTTGGCAATCTTAAGAATGGCAGATTGGAGAGACCGCAAGATTTAAATTCAAAGTCAAAAGTATATAAAAGTCATCATCATCAATGTTGTGATCCACTTTATGGATAGATATTATAATATTTACATAAATAATCATGTTAAAGCATCAGCAAATAATATTTTTTTCGAAAATATGCTTGTAAATTTCATATCCTCAAAATGGCGGATGTCGCAAGATATTCATATTGACATTCTATCTTGAATTCATAATATTTTACTTACATATTTGTAAAAACTGAATACATTTTTTAAAAATAATACAAAACTTTTCCTATGGTAGATCACAACATTTATGATGATGACTTTTTTATATTTTTGACGTTGAATTTAAATCTTGCGGTCTCTCCAATCTGCCATTCTTAAGATTGCCAGACTCTATGTAAACGCAGCCTTACCTATTGTTACACACAGTAGTATTGGGCAATTGACATCCGATCAAGTACAGACAATAGCACCACCGACGCGCGCGTGTCAGTTACATCGTTACATACAGGTTTAAAGGTTACGACTCGTCAACAATGCGTGCAACACTGCACTGTATGCACCGTGCTGGTGCTTCTCTCTACTCTTCGCTATAGAGAGGGGGAAGCCAGGCGGAGTGTATAATATACCTATATGTCTATTTCGATGTGCACAAAGAAGATATCGCATATACAAGATATTGCCAAATGCCAATCGTGGAGAGCGAAGTATGGCCACTTGCAGGACTAAGATTTGTTGAAACATACACGCATCAGACAAGCCGCTTGACTTAGAGCTCTTTTGTTTTCGACAGACGAGTGATGAAGGTAAGGTTTTCTGTAGTAGACGGACAATTGTTGTACTTAATAAAAATAAGAAGAATAAAAAGCTCGAGAAATCTGAAGCCAACATGAACGCCAGGAAAAAAGTAAACTCTTTTTGCACTGCACGACATGACAAGTTTGATCTCAGGTAAATATACTTATATGAGAACGAAGTTCAATTGCATCGCGTCGCGGATTTGTGGTTAATAATTTAATAATACACCTTTACTGGTTTCGATTTTTAAACATTTTCGTAACTTACGCAATTTGGCTCACGTTCTGCAATATTTTATGAGGCCGTGTACTCACCCTGGAATAGGCCAATGAAAATGGCTGTGAAATGCTGGAGCAGTTGAAGCATGAGTTGAACCCATCATCAGTTCCAAAAGCCGAAAACTCGAGCAATGGTGCTGAGTTATATTAAACGAGACGCTCGACGTAGAGTGACGTAAAAGTGAGGTTACTTATAGGTTCGTTTTTTCTCTCACAGTCAGTGCCGCTAGTACCTCGAATTCGCTCTCGTCTGCTGCGCAAGCGGCTTCGACAGCTTCTCCTCGACGTGATGGTATATAACTCTTTGGTCTATGAGTGGATAACAAACTCAATTACGTTGCAGTTTTATTGTATCATATGATTGTGTATTTTTACTTTACAGGTGCATCTGGCGGTCAGCAGCAGCCGCGCGGTCGGAAACGAGCAAGAGAACCCAGTCCTTCTCGGAATCTTATCGAATTCATGGTAAACATGTCCGAAAGATACAAAGACCTCTTTCCCAGCCACAATGGACAAGGATGCGTTTCCAATATGCAGATTAATAGTAGAAATGGCCGAAGCGTACGCCGAAAGGCGGGAAGGCGAAGTTAATAAAAACCGAAGGCAATGATTTATTCCACTGTGTCATCGTATATTATGTTCCAGATGATTGGATTCAAATAAACATCGCACTTTCCACAACAATTATTCTCATTCCAACGTAATTAAGAATTTGAAAAAGTGTCACCTTCACACCGAATCGGAAGTCCTGCTCACTTCACAGCAGTGTTGCATCAACATCAGCAACAACAAAGCCAAGATGAACCAAGCACTGCTAGTCGTCCTGTCGTTATTCGTCGTCAATGAGCATCAACCGGTAGCCGGATGGACCTGGGGAAAATCGGCTACTAGCAGCAGTAGCAGCAACAATAGCATCAACGATGACAGAGCTCGTTACTGCCGGATTTGCGCAAGCCACACCATGTGCCTCTTTCCGGTGGGTAGCTCCAAACGCGCGATTACCCGCACACAGCCCCGGGGACGATGTTGTGTCCGCTTTTTGCGTTTTTATTATACCGCTCTCCTCTCTCTGTGTGTCTCTGGTCTTGTAGGGTGACTGTCGCTCGGCTTGTGTTGCGCGTTTTATTTTCGAGGGTTATTTTTTTTTTATTTTTGTTTGTTTATTTCGTTTGTACAGACGCGTGTGTGTGTTTTAGTTGGGAGTTTTCGCGTGGAATTTTTTGCGAGACTTGCTTCGAAAAGGCTAATTGACGAGAGAAAGAGAATTGTAAATTACACAGAGGTGCGTTTGCGTTTTGTAATCTGAATTTATTTTCGACGAATTTCGGGCAGGGTCATTTCGCCACACGGTTTCGTGTATATTTCGATGTAGACTTCGAGATAAAGTCTGCTTTAATGGCAGACATAACCGTAAAATTGATTGACGATTCGCTATAACAACTCGTTCGGCTAAACTTCTTAGCGAAGTGCGTGTTCCACACAGCGCGTAGTCTCTATCAATTTTATAGACTTCTTTTTTTTTTGCGTCGAAGCACCTCTAATTACCCCTCTTTTTCATCAATCTTGTCAATTAATCGATATAACGCTTGGCAGCTGATTGCTTTGCTGTAACTTTTCCGTTTATTTTTCTTTCTCGTCTACAGGGCCTCGCGAAATTTATACGGGAGAATAAAGCAAATATCAACATTCGGAGGATCGAACGCACTTGGCAAAGTTGGCTAACGAACCCGATCGCAGTTTGCGCCGAATGCGGCCTTAAATATTGCTCGAAGCAGCTTTTAATTTTTTGTGGCGTCGTGTTGTGTAAAGCTTCTTTTTATTGCTTATTTGGCAAACGTATATTTATAAAAATTGATACAAAACTCAGGCGATTCATCACGGCTAACTTTATCGACGATATTATTCGCATTTACAAGGAATTTTTCGTAGCCCTCTCCTGTATAACTGTAGCCATTGCTAATTCCATTTTAATTTCGCCCAACTCCTTTTTACTCTTATCCATCATATAATTTTTCTCTCCTTCCAGTTTTCACGTTTCCTTTTTGCCCCTCTCATACGTTTTCTAGCGAATTTTAATTCTTTCTCTCTAGAATGGATTATCTTTCTCTCTTTTTCTCCTCTGTTACTCTTTTTCCCCGACTATCATTAATGCGTTTTTAAGCACTCGCGATCAAAAAGTTCCTCGCGCGAGAGCCCTCTTCTCTCATAAATAAAGAGACGTAAAAAGGAGAATATAACGCTTCACATCTGCAGGTGTAAATAAACAAACTTTCTATCAACAATCGTAGTAAAGATACGTATAAATTCTTAAACTACATAGCAAGATCTTGCATGACGTGCTAAGTGTAAACTCCAAACCCGCATTTAATACAGATCTCAGAGCAGCGAATCATAACGTCGAGATAGTTAACGAACTCGAATCGGAATGCGCAGCCGAGTAAACTCACGCCTGCGTTACATCTCATTCTCATACTAGCCAATCTTTCACTCTATACCACTTTACACACGCACCCACAGAGATCTCGATTTTCCAAGTCGCGAAAATTTCTCCCCGCGAATATCTCAAAAATCTCTGGGCAAGCAGCCGCAGCGCAAGAACAATCCATTCCAAAGAACCGTAAATAATCAGCAGCCGCAAGCTTTTCTGCGCTGCAATATATAACGCGCGCGCACGGCGTACGCACATACTTTTTTTATCCCTCGCGAAAATATTCCGCAGTACGACGACCCGGGGCCAAAGTGCGCTGCGGTCGAGAACGGCGACCTGGAGCCCGAGGAAATCGAGTGGATCCTGCAGCGACATAATTCATTGCGCGATGGCATTGCTAGAGCCTGGAAAAGTCAGTACCGGCCGCTGCCTGCGCGGGACATGATGCAAGTGGTAATGTTTCTTTGCGGGACTGTGCTTTTGCGAGCAAGCGCGCCTCGGCTTAATTCCCCGTGAAATTCAATCTTATTTATTCGGGGAGGGGGAGGGTTCTTTGAAATTTTTCGCGTTCTTCTGATGCCTGCTGCAAGGCGTTGGAGATATGGTAATGAGCGGCTGGCGAATCATCAAGTGTTTTTTTGTCATTGTCAACGGGTTTTGATCAAACGGGAAAATTTTCGGTTGAAATTTCATTTGCAATCGTATGGTTTTACATTTTAAATCAAATGATAAACTTAATCGCTACGTCAATGAAATATTTTTCAGTTATGGGACAACGAGCTAGCCAAGATCGCTCGGAGATGGGCCCTGCAGTGCAACATCCACGAGAAGGACCAATGCAGGGACGTAGGCAAGTCAATTATAATCGCTCAGCTCGCAAACAATACCTTGTATATGCACATGTACACACACACACATACTAGCCCGGAAATTACGTAAAACCCGTCTCATACACACATCGTCGGGTTAACGAATCGTCAGCAGGCTCAGCGGGGAATCATAATTTTCCCGCAGGACTTCTTGATTGCCGAATCCAACGCGATGGGGCTTTATTAAATGGCAAAATACAGGTCGCTTTTGACGGCCATGACGCGAGCAACAATAGCGGCTTCCGCGAACTTTCCTCGTTTATTGTTTCACGCTCGCGCTCACCTACGCTCTCTCTCTCTCTCTCTCTCTCTCTCTCTCTCTCTCTCTCTTCTCGCTGGCGCGCAGTGAAATTTCATCGTTATCCGATGGTTAAACTTGCGCGCCGCTTTCACACGATGCGCCGACTCGCGCTTAATGGACTTCTACCTCTGATTATCCTCAAAAATCCGCCGGAGCATAATCAGCCGAATATTATTATGCGATGTACGCGTGGCTGCGAGGAAGAAACGGCGCGCGACGTTAATTGATAATCGAACGTATGATTAGTGAAATTAAATTAATGCACGCTGGCAGCATTAGGTTAATACGAGTTTTACGCGGGATAAGTGCGCTATATGCGCGGGTTGGAGTTGCAGCTTTTCACATTGCCTTTAGGAGCTGGGAATTTCTCGCTGTTTGCGAGTTTTCAGCTATTTTAGCTTTTCCACGCGTGCTTTTGAACCCTCGGAGGCGGCCAAGCTGTGTGTTCGAGTTATTCAAGTTTTTGCTTGCCACCAACGCTTATACGTATCGCGAAATGCAATATATTCCCGCGGTTTGCCTTTGAAATTCGGTTTGATTTTCGAGGAAAGCCTTTTGTTGTTCGCTGCGATTATGGAAGAATGTTACACGACGTGTGAGCGTCTTTGATCGATTAAAAGTTCGGACTGTGGGGGGGAAAATCAATTATGCAGTTTAAGTATTCAGAAGCAAATCTCAATGTTTTTCGGCAAACCTAATACGAGGTATCATCGCGTTTCCCAAGATAATGTCAATCGATTCTCTCTCTATCTCTCCATATCTACACACACACACACACACATGCGCCAGCTTCTGCCATTCCCTCCGCGCATGATAATGAGCTCCGGAATAAAATTCGCTCCGGAGCCGTTGAAAAGTTGCGGCGGCAGAGCGATCGCGTTTAAAATCGGATTCCAGGTCGAATAATGCACCGCTCCGGCCGCAAAGCCCAATTTACCCACCTGCCGCTGGTGGTGACCTCCTTTTCCCTCCCCCTCAATACACACACGTACACGTCGGCTCGTCGCAACACACCCTGGCAGCGGTTGCGCGCTCCAAGTAATTCCGGTATCGGCCGACGGCTTTTCCCGGAAGCTCATTGATCGCCAGCAGCACCGATGTGCTCTCTTCTTCGACGTTGCGTCGGGTTAACGCGTTAGTCCAAAGAAAAATCGGGAAGGATTTTAATCGAGTGTCAGAGCTAAGGAGGAGGAGGATCGACTCGGCTGTTTATGAATTAGGAGAAACTTCATTAAACTCAGAACAATGAGGTCGAGTCTTCTCTCCCGCGCATATAGCGAGGACGCGTCTACAACTTCCTGATCTTATTGACGCTAGTTGTAATGCGTCTCGCATCGCGAATTCGATTCCAGCTTGGGTCCTGAACTTCCGCGCCGCCCCGCAGTTTCCCATAGAGAAGAACTGCGCGCGGACTACTTTGGATTGTCGTTGTCTACAGTGACGGGGTCGCTCTCTCTCTCTCTCTCTCTCTCTCTCTCTCTCTCTCTCTCTCTCTCTTGAGTTTTGCGAAATTAATCGAGTCCCATTACACCGGGAGAATCGACGATTAAAATTTTCTGCCGCGAACGAAAACAAAAAAAATAACGTCGATATTCTTCCGTTCAATCGAAGAACTGCTCGCATCGGGTGTTAGCAAAATTCACTCTCTCGAGGGCTGCATATCCCGCAGCCGCGCACGTAGATATATCCGCGTTAAACTCCCCGGCAGCGTGCCGACGTACCCCTTAAACTCCCATTTCACGCGAAGTGCAAGCGCAAAGAAACGGGCCGGAGCGCTTGCGAATCAGCATATTCCTCTTTGTCATGCAAAACACTCGAGGTTGCTGAAGAGAGAGCCAGAGAGAGCGAGAGAGAGAGAGAGAGAGAGAGAGAGAGAGAGAGAGAGAGAGAG